>VYXC01001260.1:391070-408870 GCA_013397175.1 Platysteira castanea
AATAAGGCATATCATCCGGTAGATTTTTAAATTATATGCTTTTAATTTATGTAAGCACGAATTTTATGAATAGCATGTATATCAATTATCTTTGCAAAAATGGATAAATATCCTTTTTGCTGGGATCTTAACTGGTTACTGTTGTTGATTTATGCCTGCTTTATCTGCTGAATCCTGAATATAAACAGTGAAATGGGTTAAAAGAAAATCAGTCATCCTCACCTCAGTTACATCTAGAAAGCCAGAGGCAGACTCTTCAAAGATTTTCACTTCTTCTTTTTTTTTTTTTTTTTTTTTTTTTTTCTTTTTTGGTGAAGTTTTTGATTTGGGTTTTTTAGGGTTTTTTTATTGACATATATGGTTGGAAAACCTGAGTGTGTACATATTTGTGGAAAATGAGCTTCTTTCCATTAAGCTGCAAACATGTATCTTCATTATAAATTTTTAATTATTAACTTTTTATTTCAAGCTTTTCTAAGTAAAACACACTGAAGCAACATTTAACTTCAAAACAGCAAATGAATATGTTCAATTATAGATCCAAAAGGCTATTGTGGAGGTACTTCCAGTTTGACAAACACTCATGGAGTCACTCAAGGGTATTCTAGGTTTAGAAAAATTCAGTATTTCACGGTGAACATCTTGTGAGAGTGAAATTTCTCCATGAGCCTCAATTCACACCTAAAATTTCCAGATGAGGTCATTTACTCTACAGTAAACAAATTAAAAACCTTCCTCACGGCTCAGTCAAAACTAAGTACAGATTTCAGGGTCCATCCCAAAGAAAATACAAATTGAAATATAGAACTTATTCTTATTTCCTCCATCAGGGGAAAAAAAAGGGCAACTCAGCTCCGTATCTGTGTCCTAGGTTGCAATGTAAGTTGTAACCAAAAGCATGTATTCTGTTATCATCTCCACAAGCTGTTAAAGCAGGTGGGGCTTTGCTCGTTATCCCCTACCACGACTCACCCCTGATAACTCCCTCCGGGAGCTGTCTCTGTTTAATGGGCAATCAAGGACCCACCCCATGGCTCACAGAATTACATCAGCCCAGTGTGAGGTGCTCTGCCCAGGGGGAGGAACCACGCATTCCCACCTGGATATAGCCTGGAGATTGGAGCAGCATAGCCAGTCCTTACCTACTGGATTGCCAGAGGACAAGAGCTACACAACCACCACTGGACCTTCTGAGGAGGACCAGACCTTTTCTACAAGATCACTGCTCCAACAGAACCACTGCAAAGAGAACTGCAGCTCTCACCTGACCGGACTGCTACCACCACCCTGCCCGGCAGGGTGTCAGGTCACACCCTGACTCTGTCAGCTTAAACCAGTGTTTCTGTATTATTGCTTTGTTTTGTATATATATATATATTACTAAAAGAACTGTTATTCCTATTTCTTATATAATTGCCTCAAAGCCACCTAATTTCAAAATTGTAATAATTTGGAGGGAAGGGGCTTACATTCTCCATTCCAAGGGAGGCTCCTGCCTTCCTTGGCAAGCACCTGTCTTTCAAACCAAGATAATCTGTCCTGTCTCACATACTTTTATCACAGCATTTCCTCCTTTTCTGTATTTATCGCATTCTTCTGACCTGTGTGTTTTGGGGAGCTGACACATCCAGCACCTTTCAAACAGTTATGCAGCAGAGTCCCTTTCTTTTATCCACAGTTCCACAGAGGACTTCCATTTTCTCCTTCTGCACTTGATTTTTATGCTGTGATTCACAAAAAAATTAGCGTGCAAAAAGTGGCATTTCAAACACGTTTTAGAAGCTGAGGATTAGCAAAATACCACATTCTGTCACAACGTTAAGAAGGCATTTTCATATGAGGTTTGAAAAATAATTAAGTGGATTTCCTAATGTTATCCTGTGGCCATTGCAACTGTTGGAAATTAATGAAAAATACATGGGTATTCTGCTGCCTAAGCAGGTATCCTTTATTTTGTGTTCTCATGGACTGGAAGCTGCCAGGAGAGATCAGGGTCCCTCTCTGCACACCACAATACTGGCACAGAATATGCAATACTTTGTCTTAAAAGATTAGTGCTCGGCTGTAACATGAGAAGGCATCTGGTTAAGAGCTCTTGAATCAGAATTTAATCAGCCGGGAAAGGAAATGAGGGAGATAAAAGAGATATCATTACCTCCACCTTGGATGGGGGTCTAGGAAAAAGAAACTAAGTGCCTACATTTTATCCACAAGGTCTCAGGGGGTGTTTAGGTGTCCTGTGGCTGAGAGCAGCACCACAATTAGAAAACAATCGCTTCTTTGACTGCAATGAAAAGCTATAGAAAAAGCCATTTCTTTCATCAGGACTTTCTGGAACAAGTTTCTTTAAAAATGAAGAAAAATACTAGCAGAAAATATTGGAATAAGATAAGTTTTCTCAATTTTTTAAAAATTTCCTTAAATAGCCAAAGTTAAATCCGCTTACTTCTTTCCACAGTTAAAAAGCAAACACATCTTTAGAAAATGTTTTATCTTTTAGGAAAATGACCATTAATTAAAAAAATGTTTAAAAATGACCTCCCCAAAAGCTAGCTTTAATACATCATTTTAAGTCTGATTAATTAAATATAAGAATTTTTATAGCTTTGTCTAATTTTTTGTCTGACTTCATATATCTCACAGCCCATACAATCACAGCTTTTTTTTCTTTTCCCAATGCCTTATGTTTTTCTGAAACAAATAATTGAGAAATACACTCTATCTTCATCTGAAGTAATCACAAGATGTAAATGGAAAACTTTGTTGATTTTTAATCAACGTCACTCTTATAGAATTGTTCCTTAGTTATAATCTTATGCCATACTTTTAATTTCAATATCATAGCTATAACTTGTGGCTGCTGGTTCCTGTTATTTCTCTGGTTGGTACATTTGAAATACTGAAATGAAAAAAGGTAGGGCAGAGTTAATTTGCTCTTTATTATGATATTTAATTATACACCATAATCAACTCACTTCTTGATCTTAAATTAGACATGTTAGAGTTCAAGTCATTTAGCTTTATGTTTAAATTTTTGCTCAGCTACACAAATTGAACTCTGAAAACTTCCAACTTAAAAGCTTTTTCCAGCTTGAAATATTACCATTAGAATAATAGTGATTAAGATAATAATAATTAGAATATTAATTATTATTTTTTTTCTAAACCTGTATGGATTCTTTAGATTATCAAAAAACTGTGACAAGCCCTGGTTCACATCTGTGTTAGCAGCAGGGTATACAGAGGAGAAATCAGCTTGTAGTTATTGATTATTTTGGTGATAGAGTGTATTCCCCAAAGGTAACAGCAAAAGAAGCCCTAAATACATCCTAAACAGAGCATAAAAGCTGCTGGAAATGAAAATAAGTGGTACTGGAAACGATAATAAGTGGTTTTCACAGACAAAGTGGTATGTGCCCCAGGGTCTGTGCCTGATTATGGTTTATTAATTTAGCAGTTAATAATAGATGTCCCCTTCATCTCGCTAAATGGCTTGTATATATCTCCATTATTAACTGTGAATACATTAATAAAGGTGCAATGGTAAGAGCAGAGACATATGCGTGTAGGTAAGCTAAACTTTTCTCCTTTTTTTTTTTCCTTTCGAATTCACTGCTTTGAAAGATTTCTTGGCACAGAGACAGATCTTTTTAGACTAAAAGGAACAGTTTTGTGCCTTTTTAGACCAAAAAGAACAGTTGTGTTTCTCTGGAAAGCAGGGGAGCCTCTGAAGTGGTTTCGTTCAGAGGCCAGCACAACGTTTTCAGGAATAATTCTGTTCTGAGTCGAGTCAGTTCAGCACCAGTAGTAGAGTAACTGGGCAAATCCTGAGTCCTTCTGGAACAACAGCTATGGGACATGGAAGCAGAGACCCTTCAAAAGCCAGCAAAGAGGAAGGACCAGCCCAAGCCAGGGTGCTGTTTGTAGAAGCACTAAGCAAGAGATGTCTGCAGGATAATTTTAGACCTGGGTGAGCATCTGGTGATGCTTTGCAACATTACTTTTCTGTCTCTGAAATTATTTGCTTCCCAGAGCTTCCCAAGCTAAACTGTTTAAAGGCTCTCATTCTACTGCTTGGAGGAGAAGAAATATTCAGCGGGGAATGTGTCGAACATGGCATTGCACTGAGATTGGAGCTGTCTTCTAAAGCAGCACTGGAATCCTGCCCTCAGGGCCTGTTTGGCAGTTCCTGAGATAAGTCTGGATGTTGTTTCATGCCATGTACAGCAACAGTCCAGAGCAGTAGGGAGGGGAGATGCACCCCTTTCAATCCAGCGAGTGAGCCTTGGGTGGTGATAGCAAACATTTATTCACATAGCACATTCCTGGTGTACTGACCACACCCCACCAAACTGGGAGCAGCCACTGTGCTGGTAGCCATGGGGAAGAGAAAGCTGGAGAAATGAGCTCACAGGGATCTCATGAGGATCAAAAGATTCAATTTAAATGCCTGCTTCTGGAATAGGATAACTTCTCACAATAGTTCAGACTAGGGATGAGAAAAGGCCTGGAGAAAAGCTGAACAAGGGTCAGGGGTGTGCCCCTCCTGCAAAGACTGACTGCACCCTGGCTGTTTGGATCACAACACAGAATCACTCCAGGAAGTAACTGATCCTTCTGTATGGCATTTATGAGGACACCACTGAAGTTTTGGGCTGGAAAAGTACAGTTTGGGAGTTCACATTGCAGAGAAAGTCATTGGCATGTGGGACTGAGAGCAACAAAGGGATACTCAGCTTCTTGCTGAGGGTGACTTGATGTGCAGATGTCCAAAGATTCTGGATATGGAGCTGCCAGGCCTGTGCAGAATGACTCTGGTAGACATTTAGGAATGTGCTATGGCTTGGAATCGATGCCGTGTGACTGGCAAGGTTTGCACACAGACAGGCAGGTTCCACCTAGAAATGTGGGAGAACTGCTTCAGTGAATTCCAAAATGGCTTGAGTTGGAAAAGACCTTAAAGTTCATCCAGTTCCAACCCTCTGCCAGCCCATAGAGGAGAACACACAGGTGATGCCTCAAGGATCATTATCCAGCACTGCATTCTAACAGCAGCCTTTGGAAGGGAAAATGCTTTTACCTCACAGCACTATTTGAAATATTCTTTGCTTCATTCCAAGCCTTCAGGCCAGAGTCCACCAATTGCTTCTTCTGTAGATGATTCCATGGATCCATTCTAATCCTCATGATTAAGCTTTGATAATGTTGCACACATTCAGCAGACATGTCCTTATCATACCATTGTCACTGAGTGGTCCTGGTTAAATGTAAAGTTTTGCAAGAGCTGCAATAGCAGCTTTGTGTGCAACACTGTTGCTGAAGGATTTACCTACCTTGGAAAGTCAATGCATTAATGCATGCAAAGTTACAGTTTTCTTTTAGACCATATTTTTTGAAATGTTTTCTGATATATTTAATGATTTGCAATTGCTTAGGTAGATTTCACCTAAGGTTTTTAAGGTTTTTACGTGACACTTAGCAACAAAGTTTATCTTTAACTGTTTGATTACCTGGACATTGACCAGCATGAAAATATCAAAAAGTAAAGGCAAGAGTGAAGTGTCATCACCCCTGAGCTAGAAAGAGGTCACAAATTACCCTTGTTGTCCTTTGAATGAATGATGTGACATTTTTCATGGATCATTAACTTTCCTATAGACTGAAAAGGGGATCTTAGGGAAGGGATTTGGATTCTACATATATAGAAGGCTGATGTAAAAATGGTGACAGATGTTATAAAAACAGTAGAAAATGTGATCAGTGTGTCAAAGCCAAACCACAAGGGGCATGAAGTGTTTTTTGGCTGTCACACCCTTTCAATATATGATGGCAAGTGCTTGGGCTTTTACTGGTGTTGAGAAACATTCCTCCTGCTCAAATAAAACTGCTGTTAAAAAACATGCAAGTTCTTTCTTTGAATTGGAAATAGTCACCTATTTCTAGTTTTAATGAGGCATCCTTTTACAAATATTCATTTTTTTTAACAGTAAAAGAGACAAATCTCAATAAAATTGAATACTCCTCACAGCCAACCTAAAATAAAGAAAACTGAGAGCTGCCACAGTGAGTTGGCTGTCACGTCAGCCCCCAACATCTTTGGGCAGGAGTGGAGTGTTGGTGGGAACCAGTCTGAGACCAAGCAAACTCACACTTCACACTTGAGAACTGTGTGAAATCCTGCCAATCTCCATGGGCTGGCACTCAGTGGATGCACAAACCACGAGCAGCTTTCAGCTGATGGCTGTGATCAAATGTGCAGTGGAAGGGTGTGCAGGACAGGCAATTTCCTGCAGAAAGTGCTAATCCCTCTGGAAGGCACGCCACTCCTTTAGCATTAGGCCTCATCCATTGTTAATGAGGAAGAGAATGAATTAAATGGGAAAAAGGGACTATTAAAACAACACTTAATTGTGACAACTTGATAAAGGCTCCCACCAGCTAATCAATACAGCTTCTGGGAGTCTAACAGCCTTATCAATGTTACTGATGGCTGCATATCTGCTAGTTTTAAGTTCCTGGACTGCATTTACAGAGTGCCAGGGGACAACTTTTTATATTGCAAATGAGCTGGGAGGAAGGAGAACCCAGCAGACAAGTAGTTTCCCTTCGTATTTCTGAAAACCATTTGTACCATCCTGGTTCTTCCCCCAAAGGGTGATTGGGCAGTGAACAGGCTCCCCAGGGCAGTGGTCTGAGCCCCAAGCCTGACAGAGCTCAAAGAGCATTTGGACAACACTATCAGGCACAGGATGGGTTTTTTGGGGTTGCCCTGTGCAGGGCCAGGACTCAGACTTGATCCTTGTGGGTCCCTTCCAACTCAGAATATTCTGTGATACTGCTTCTCTTCCTGGTAAGGTTTTACCATTCTTTCTTTGTCTCTTGCAAAAAAACTCAACTAGATCAAAGCTAAATGGGAGATTTGATCTGTAATTTACTCTTTTAAAAATAAAGTGGCACTACTAAGTAAGCAAAACTACTACAAACAAAGCTGCAGGTTGTCCACACTGATTATCAGAACAAAAGCAAGAAGCTGGAGATATACAATGAAAAAGTCGTGCTGGTGCTCAGTGTCCTTCAACACCACCTGTATCCCTGACAAATCATCTTCCAGTCCACATTATCAATGACGCCAGAGGTGTCATTTGGTAAAACTGCAAAGTATTCAATGAAGCCATGTTCAGTTGTATTATTAGATCTGGATCTTCATCAGTTCTGCATTAATTACTCAGTCTGGCTACAGTAACGGACTGAAGTTTAATGGTAAAAGTGTTGTTTGGTGTGGGTGAGCAGCAGATACAGTTCATAAAAATGTGACTGATGCTGGATCTATTTAAGCCAGTAAAAGACTCGAGTGGACATTACCTGAGAATTCAGATTTGTTTGCCTGTGAAATGTTAGGGCAGGACAAGCATAACAAACAGACTTTTATTTTACCCAAGGTCTCTGAAAAACAAAGCAGCAGCTCCCTGACTGTATTAGTGGTAATTATTTGTAGACTTTTTTGGAAAAGCAGAGGAATGATTATGAGACTTAGGCCAGATTTTATTACCCTGCAAGTGGCAGACACCCAGCTTTATATTAACTTTACATGGTATTTGACAATTCTGAGGTGAGAAGAATCAACTTCTACGCATCTTCATGTATTCTGAAAACTTTTCATAAGAAATCTTAAATTCACTTCAAGATCAGAGTCTCCCATTTTGAGAATTTTCCAACAATTTTTCTGCTGTGTCTCCAAATGCACAAAATGTCCAGCCTGACTGTAGAAGGAAATCATCTGGGTCTGGTCAAAGAATGACGTAAGTCATTCTTCTTCAGTTTTCATTAAAAGTGATATTGATGAAGGCAAAATAATTTTCACTGAATAACCTCTCCAAACTCTGTTTTTATTGTATATTGATCACAACCATAGCTTTTCTTACACTGATATCTGAGTAGATGTTTCTGTGGGCTGAGGTTTGTTCCCCTCTCTGTTCCATGGGTATTAAAATTCTCTGTCCTGTGGGAACTAACAGCATGAGCATCTGTCACACTGGTAATATTTTCCTTGCTCCTCAATAGGAAAATTTTCTCAAATTGCCTAAGTTAATTAAGATAAATCAGGGACTAAAAAAGTTCTTTCTAACCTCTGCTTAGCTTGACCTTTGCTTCTGACCCAGAGCAGAAAAGAGGCTGATGTGCTCAAAATATTTTCTATTTTTTTTCCAGTTTTATGAAGAAACATGACTTCTCTTTACATATCTACACATTCTTGGGTTTAATTTAATTCAATGCAAGGCTTGTTGGAACAAATAATGACAGAAAAAATATTAGAGATATAGCATCAAATAAAAATGTTCAAGAATACAACAGTTCATCAAAAGTGGTTTCTGGATTAAAGTGGGGTATGTCTTGGTAAAGACTGATAGGTGAAGTTGTCTAACTTTTGGTTGTGCAGGGATTTCCAAAAGGAATTTGATACAATTGTCTAACAGTGTGAAGCAAAAAAAGTTTGTTAATTTATTTCAGTGCTCCCCTCTAATACACCCCTTGATTGATTCTTGTCAACCAAGAAGAATAGGGATAGAGGTAGAGAAACACTGTGAAAATAGGAGAAATATTGGTAATATTTGAGGGGGAAGGAGGAAAATATATTTCTAAAACACACAAGAAAAGTTTTTTTCGTGGTCATCGCTAAAATTGCATTCTTAAATTAGTCCTTTTACAGGAGGAATAACGAAATCGTTTCATAAATGGAGAAGTCTGAGATGAAAATAATTTCCTAGGATTTAAAATACTCGGTATTGCTACAAATTTGTAGTCTTGACATGTAACCCTGGCCAAATGAATGCTGGGGGTGATCTAAGAGATCCCTGCTGTGGTTCCATTTCCCTGCCCTTTTCCCATTCCCTCCTTTGGACTTCATTCTCTTTCAACTTCCTCTGCAGCAGCTCTGGTACTCATCTGACCTTCACTGAGCCTTTTCTGTCCACTTGCTGGGCAGAAAACTAGGCCACCAAGGAAAAAAAGGAGAAAAAGAGAAAAAAAGAAAAGGAAAAAAAAAGGAGGGGAAAAAGAAACCCAACCCAAGACAAACCCAGAAATAATATTCTGCTGGTTTAGTATATTCACTTTCTGAAGTTTTTAAAAGTTCAGGTCCTGCTCCACAGCCTCCAGCACAGAGGCAAGCCATGGTGTAGAGTCTGGAAGATATTTGGCAAGAAATAATATTGGTATTTTTGCCCCTTGAGCACTGTGATGCCTGTTTTTTCTCATATGTCTTTTGGAGCCACCATAAAATTATCAGCATACATTTGGAGAACATACAAATGGAAAAACATGCAAGCTAAGAAAGAAAAGTGGACAAAATGAAGAAAATGAGTGAAAATGAGGAGGGAAAGTGCACTTGAAGATGAATACAGGAAGGGAAGTGGAAATGACTTCTGAACATTCATTTAGTTCAGAAATATCAGAAAAGACATGTGACATCTGTGAGCTTTTGGCCTTTAAGCTTGGAAAGACGCCTGAGTTCACCTGGGGAGCAGCCTGAACAAATGTCATTTGCAGCCAGGGGAGGTGAAAGAAAGAAAAACTAACGTGCTTGGGTCTGAAAAGGAACTTTCTGGCACAGCTCCTGCACTAAGATTTTAGATATGAATGGGATTTGGAAGGGACGGCAAGAAGACTGATTTGAAGTATCCAAAATGAAATACAAACAGAGAAAAACAGATGTTTTGGTGGTAGTCTGGAAGCTCATTCCATTAATGGTTATGTACTCTGTGATTTCACTACATATATGCAGAAAAGTAATCACATTGGAAAGAACAGGTTTTCCTTAAGTGGCTGGTTAAATGTCTGCATTACCTAAGAAACAGTGAAAACCTGTGTGACAATACCTATTTTTTATGATGGCACACTGACAAACACTGCACATAAATCCTGTTTTCTGACTGTGAAATCCATTATTTTCCTCTGGATTGACCTTTCTAGTTCCCTGATCTCCCTCCTTCCCAACACACCGGGTTTTCAGGGTAATGTACTTTTCAGATGAGTGATTAAATTGAACTTGTTTTCTACAGAACCCATGGGTTCATGTTACCTCGAACAATTGATTCAGGAAACATGAAGTTTTATTCTCTTCCAACTTACATCTTCTTCCATTTGAACAGAGAAATCTCTATTTAATGCTTTTCATGGATTTAACATGTCACCTGACTTCAGTGTGCTCAGTGCTTTGTTTTTCCTTTACCACTCCTTCTTTTTTGTGTCCTCTAACAAAGCTGGGCTTTAGGGCTGCTGACACAACCTTTATCTTTGGTCATTCATGGCCAAATGATTCTTTCAAGTTCCCTCACCTACATGGGTAGGGTTGCAATTTTTATTCACTTTCATCAACTTTGTCTTTTCTTTTTACATCAAATTCCATATCTAAATGTATGCAATGAATTCTAGATGTTGGCTCCATATTTTTGTTAGTTCCTTCCTATCTTTTATCAGCTAAGGTGGGATTTTGCCTGGATTTTTGGGGGGGGATTTCTTCTGAGGATTCACCTGACTGAAAGGCCTGTAGCACTTTCCCTCCTAACTGGTCTGGCAATTGTTCTGAGCTTTGGGAATGGCCTTTCTTTCAAATTCCCAGTGCACATAAATCTCTTAGGGATGCCAGAGCTTATTTAAAGTGACACAACCAGTAGCACTACCTAGACAGATAAACAAACACGGGGTTTTTTTCTGCTAGGAACTCAAATCAGGTACTTTCTTTCAAGATTTTATCCCCCAAAGGTAAAATAGAGTTTTATTGCCAGTTATGAAGGGAACTGTATCAACTCTTTACAGTTAACCACTTGCTCCAGACCATCTGTCCTTTTGCAAAGCTTCCTTGGCAAAACATTTTCCTTTGTTTGGTTCTTGGGGCACTCAGCTGTGCCCCTGTGCCACAGCAGCTCTGAGCAAGGAAAAGTCAAGTCACACACTGGTACCCCACTGGGCATTAAAGCCTTTTTGGTAATTTCTCTTCTGGAGTCCTGACTCTGTGTGGCTACAACAAAACTTTTCGTGGCCAAGGACATTTAATTACCATTTTATTAGTACTCTTAGGAAATGCCTGATAAGGAGAGGTGGAAGGGGCCAGAGATTATACCTAATATGTAGTAAGAGAAAAGCTACTTCCTCCTGGGAGGAGAGGAATGAGCAGATGGGCCATGTCACTGGTCTTTAGGAAAGGAGAAAAACTCCTGGCCTGTTTTATTGACAAATACAGAAAAAAAGGTCCATGGTTCTGCAACCATGGCTTTCTTTCCCCCTTCCAATTTTCATTGTCCCACATAGAAATTCCTGTGGCAGTGCTGCACATGATGTCATAAAGAGTGCAGACAGGTTGGACTGTGCAATTTTCAGCCTTGCTTTCGAAGCTGTAACCCAAGTCTGAGCTGAACCCTGACAGAGCTTCCCAAGCACATTTCTGATAACACTAACAGATCAGTTAGAAGCCTGTGATAAGGTGGGAGTCCCTGCAGTTTTCTTCTCTTCCCCCCATGGATGCTTTTTGTAAGGCCACATCAGGCATTTTGATTGAAAAATCAGTTCTCCATAAATAAAATAAAGGACTGTATTAAGTCAAGTAGCTCCCCTGATGCTACTTGCTTCATTAACACTCTTCCCTGGTCTCCAGCGGATGTTCAAGTTCTCCTTGGGGAAAATAAACACCTCTCCAATCTGTTTTTCACCTCTCATTTTTTTATTTATTTACTGATTTCTGGTGAGCCTGAAATGTGCTATCAAGCTTCAGGAGCTTTTATGCTGCATGTAATTTCCTTCCAAGTTGCTTTTCTCTGTTGGATCCTCTGCAACACTGTCAGGGTTTTGTTTTGAGATTAGGACTCTTAGCTAAACTGATTAATTCTGGGGTAAAATAAACTGCACCACGAGCCTTTTTAGAAATGAGTAGTGAAGCATCTGTTGTGTTAGTCAAGCCCTACCTGCCCCCCTGGCAAGAGCTGGCACTCAGGGCTTTTCCCCTGTTTTTGACTGACCTTTTTAAAGGGAGAGATTTCTCTTTCAGTTCTGTTGGCTGCCCGAGGTAGGCAAGGGCCACAGACAGGTTAGAGACTGGATCTGTTAAAAGCTCTACAAACAGATGAAGCATGATAGCAGTTCTAACCAGAAGCCCACAGATAAAAATAAAAAAATAAATTAAAAAAAAATTTAAAAAAATATACAATAGATGCATCTGACAAAATCCAGAAAAGATGCTGAGCTATTTTAGCACAGGCTGGGTGTGTAGGCAATTCAGAAAAAGCAATAACCGTAGCTCCTGTCCTGCTCTGTGGGTTTCAGACTACAATTTTTTTTGGGCTTTATGGCAGGGGTGATTTTAGAGGATGTGAAAGAGTCCTCTACAGAGAGGGTTTAAACATGAAACTTCTGCATCCTGGCCTTAAGAGACACATACAAATCAAATTCCTGTTAGAGTCAAAGACAATGTGATCAAGTGGAGAAGTGGATGGCACTCTGCTTGACTCAAAATTTTAAAAACTTATTGGAAATAGGATTAGGCATGAGTCACTGTACATGTTCTTCACAGTAAGAACAAAACAGCCCAGCTAAACCCCGTTATTCCCATTGTACTTCCATATTCTTTATAGCATCCATTATCCTGGCATTGTAGGTGGATGATTTACACAACTGAGTTGTTAAATGTGTATTAGAATTGCATTAAAAACTTAATTTGCAATTTCTTTCATTGGTCTCTATGTGTTTAATAAATGTTTAGGGAGCAAAACCTTCTGTGGCAGCAAACCTCTGGGACTTACTGTAAATGTAAATAGTTTTCAGTACTTCTGAATGCAAATTTCCACACCATGCATCTATTTCCAGAGGTGGAAGGGGTTTAGCTGTGCAGTGTTTTGCCTGCTTTCTGAATTTGGGGACCACTCTGCCTTCCAAGTGCTACAGGGACACAGAGGGTGTGACACATTAATGTCCACAATCAAGGCATTTATAGCTCAGCTGGTTACCCAGACTGGGGTTCAATTGCCTAAAGCTGGATTTCTGATGCTCTCTGAGCTGCCCTCAGAACCTACAGAAGAAAGATGCCCTTAAGGGCACTTGAAAGTTTGAAAGGATGCCCAGAGTGTAAAAAAGGGGCAGTGGGTGTAGGCAACTAAAACATGCACTAAGGAACTCAATGGAAATCTTGTAAATGTAGTCAAATGGGATTAAGAGAGTCTGATCAATTGTTGAAATTCAATTCTTTTCTTTAGAGGGGCCTGAATAACTTTCTGGCTGTGCTGTTTGCAGTTTGTGAAACCCCATCCCTGTGAGGCAGGCAGACATGAGACAGAAGAGATAGGAGACTTGTACTCTCCTCAAAAGTACAGGGAATATTTTGGGGAATAAAAAGTGTCACCAGACACCATTAATTGGTACAGTTGGGAAAATAAATGTGAGCTTCCTTGGTTTGCTTAAAAAAATCTTCACTGCAACTTCAATTAGCACTTCAACACTCCTGAAAACTAGTGTACATGAAGTGTCCTGATTTTTCGTTATAGAATCGACAATACCTTCTTTCAGATCATTCCTTTCATCAAGGACTTCAAAGCCCTTAATGAAAACATATTTTGTTTGTTTACATTGCATAATGGATCATGGCACGGTAATGCCTGAGTTGACTGATATACAGGGTGATACAGCCAAGAAATTCAACTTCTTGTTTTGGCCTTGGTAGCCCAAATATATCATATCTGGTTCCAGGTTAGCCTCATTCAAAGGCTGCCTGTACCCACTTTTGGAAGAAAAAGATGAAGAGATGGCAAAATGTTGCAAATACAAAAAACCCCCAGCTTGTTAAATAGTTAATAAAAGACTATAAATTTATTTATAGCGGAGAATAGCAGAGAAGCAAACAGAAAGAACCCTGATATCTGTATCATTTTGACTCCTTTGCTACCATTTCACAGGAAGTTTTTCCCTGAAGAATATTTATTCAAGATAGTTCATGATTAATTCATATGCACTGGTTGCAGATAGCATATGTCAGGAGGAAGATCTCATATTGCATTTAATTAATATCACTTTTTTCTCCAGTCTTTGAGTCAGTTTGGTTGGATTCAGCTCACTGGCTGAAGACATATAAATAGAGTTGTGCAGAGACAATCAGCTGGGATGTCCCTCATGAAGATAAAATGCACAATGAAGACTTTGTTGGGAGTCAGTTTCTTAGGTCTAACCACATTCCCTGGAATGTCTGGCATATCCACAGGTGACTCCACCACCAGCAATATTTTATCGACACATATTACAAAAGTAATTACGCATTTTTAATTCCCTTCTTTTCAAATCCTCCTTCCATTGGGAAACTCAGTCCCATCACCCCCATTCTGTAGCTACAAAACTGGAGGTGAAAAAGAGCCAAGTCTTTTGCCCATGTATTCCCACTCCTGCCACTGCCAGGTTCCTCAAAGTCCCCTCTGGTAAAAGAATACAGATCTGGGGGGTGCCGTGTCTGTGCCTGTGGTGGGGAAGGGTGAAGAGAACATGCCATGAATGAAAAGACACTTTCATTTCAACTTATCCGAAACCTAAGTCTATTTGGATTCAAAGAACACAACCCCCTACTTATGGTTTGGGCTGGTGCAGCTGAAATGTCACATTCACTGCTGGGAACAGCAGCACTCCTTACAGGAGTGCACGTACCCAGTTGTGCTTCTGACTTGGAAATTAGCCCTCAGCACTCTCCTGGAATCATTTTAAGTGACTCAGGTCTCCAAAAAAACCTCGGTAGAAAATACTGCTCTGCTGAAGAGATTTCTCTTTCAAGCTAGCTCATTTGTATCCCTAAGCCAATAGGAAATGAAAACTGATTATTTTCCCTTTGAATCACATGTGCTCTGCTCATTTTCTGCAATAATATAATTCAGAATAAAATAAGGGGAGGGATATAAATTTTCATTGACCATGTTAAACTGAACAATGTACATACTTCTGTGGTGTTAGTTTTCATTACAAAGGAAATTGAACTGCAGAAGATGGTCATTTGAAGCTCTATAGATTTTTCTGCCCCATAAGCTGCAGAGAATATGTTTAATGTGTTCGTCCTTTCTTTATATGTTTATAAGCTTATATTTTTTATATATGCATACGTGAAGACATACACACACAAATAAATGTGCTACATTTATGAGGAAAACAGACTCCTGATATTTCACTTGCTGGAAAGATGCACATGTTTAGTTTTTGTGTATTTCCCCTCACATTTTTAATTTTTACAATTTTTCACTATATTCCAGTCATATCCTTGGGTGTGGGGAGAGGCAGGGAAGAGAGGAAGGAAGGCAATAAATGAAAATATATGCTGAGCGTCCTAATTAAGATTTATTTAATCCAGCTACAAAACAGTATTTAGCATCCTGATGGGAGCAGATTGCTTTCACATTTGATGTGATTTCCCATTTTTAAATGAGAAAAGTGGCACTGTATTAGACCTGAATTATTGCTGCAGTGCTGAAATATTTGGGATTTCAGAGCATGTACTTTCTTCAGGGACAGGTTTGCTCCAAAGCCACGGCAAAGATCCCAGCAAAGCCTGCCCTGTGCTGCAGAGCTGCCTGTGCCAGCCTCAGGGGAAGGACCTGCAGAAGGGCTACCAAAGGCAGCTTTCAGCTGGTGCTGTGCATCTTTGTTAAAACGTGACCTTGAAGGATCATGGCAGGCAATAAAATATCAAATGGGTCATGCTCTGGGTCAGGTCTTTGAAAAAGTCATCCCAAGGAAATGAGAGAGAGATGGCATTTTGTAAACCCACTGAAGTGGGTGGCACTTAGCTCCTACATTATTTCCAGAAGTATCCTTATTCACCCTTAACTACCTAAATACTTTTGAAGAGATAGACCTCAGTGTCAAAGGAAAACCTTAATGGTGAGAAGCAATCCCTGACCCAGATCACCTACGATGCTCCAGCTGTAACTATACCAGGGAACCAGACAGAAACATCTCCACTACTTGTAAGTCGGAGACCTTTTACAGCAGGAGATCTTTGGGATTCAGTTTCTTATGTACAGGTGCCTAATCTATTCCCTGGGGAATATTGTGAAGAAACTGGGAGGATACTGGGAAGAAATAGATATTGGGAAGGATATTTAACATCTGTGTAGATACTGGGAGGGAATTCTTCCCTGTGAGGGTGATGAGGCACTGGCATAGAAGGGGTGGGTGCCCCGTACCTGGGATGAGGCCATCCCTGAGTTCAAGGCCAGGTTGGCTGGGGCTCTGAGCAACCTGGTCCAGTGGAAACTGTCCCTGCCCATGGCAGGGGCTTGGAACTAAAGGATCTTCATGTTCCCTTCCAACTCAGACCATTCTGTTGCACTTTTACAACATCACGTTAAACCCATCCTTGCTAATACCTTTGACAGTGATTCTTTAAGTGATCCAAATCACCCACTCACAACACCACTAAGCACTTTTTTTTTTCTAGAATTTGCACCAGGAAATCCCCCCAAGCTCCCTGTAGCAGGCAATTCCTGCATACAAAGGGGGGACAAAGTGTTCCATAAATTCGTAATCTCAAGACAATCTCAGTTATTAATTTCTGAAGCCTTTCAATATAAGGAACTGCATTACCAGACTGTTTTCCAAGGAAAGAATACATATGACCTCCTAAACCAGGCAGCCTTGATGCAGAGGTATATTAACTGGGAGGTTTAATACATTTTTGGCAAAGCTCAGCAGAAATAATTCCACCAGTATCAAGGAATAAAATGAGAAACATAATGATGCTGTTTAAAATGCCAAAGAGTTCTAGGTTAAAAATATGAGCATAAGGCCTGATTCAAAGTCATAAATTTAATAGAAAGAGTCATGATTAATGCAGTGATTCTGGAATAAGGCCCCAAAAGAAGAAAACACCACCATGTATTAGCTACAGGTCAGCCCTCTGCTCATTTCTAACACACGAACCAATTTCCACCAAGGCTGCTTGGGTCAGTGCCAGGCTCACATTGCCCTGAGAGCAGGACAAGTCACTTGGGGCATCTGCCTCTGTTTGACCTTTGGGACAAAAAACAAAAAAAAAAAAAACAAAAACAAAAAAAAACCAAAACAAAACAAAAAACAAAACAAACAAACAACAAAAAAAAACAAAACAAAAACCCAACATCTGGAGGCCTTTGGGGCTCGACAGAGAGGAGTTTTGGGCTGGAAAGGGCTTTGTGAGACTCAGTGAGGCAGAGTCTGTGGGTTGTGTGTGTTGGTTGTGTCCTGCAGGCACCAGGGCATGGGAAGAGCACCCTGCACAGAGGGCCCCAGGCTGTGCCAAGCTGTCTCACAGAATGCCACAAGGTCCTTCTGTGCTAACTCAGTGTGATCCCAGCCCAGGCCCAGTCACATCTGCTGAAATGGGAATTAAGTCCACTACAAAAGCCCGTGCAAAGCAAGGAAATCCCTTGTTCTGAAACTTGCCATAAAGTAGGGATGCAATTAAAAAGTGAAATAGTGAACTGTTTCATTGATAGGGAGCAACCTACAGCTGGTAACTTATTCACAGAGTTATCATATCTATGATCACATCTAAAATATTTAGAAATTGCTTTAGCTTTTCTAAACCGCAGTCTTCAAAATATCCTCCCAATTCTTTTAATAGAATATGTGGGCTTATTAGAATAACATAATCAGCAGGAATAGAAAGCAGCTTTGTGATCATATAATGGGTTTTTCAAAAAGATCAGTACCAACTTCCACGCTCGCTACTTCCTCTTCCTCCACCTCTTCTCCAAGCAAGAAAAAAACTTCCAAAACAAAAAATATGCAAGCAAAAAAAAAAAAA
>VYXC01001260.1:408927-425258 GCA_013397175.1 Platysteira castanea
TCAGTGAATTTGGTCTCCAGCTGCTGCTTTTTCAGTCTGTGAGCGTTCATGGGCCTGAGTTTGCTCAGCCATGAGGGGTAGATTGCCCAGCTGTCCTTTAAGCAATGTGTGCCTAACCCCAGCTCTGGCTGGTGGCACTCACTCGGTGTCACTCAGCAGAGCTGCTCCCTTCCTACATCCCCTGAACACCCAGTTCTCTGCATGAGGGCCACCAGAGATTCCCATCTGGTTATGTGGCATGTGCTGAATTTTAACTGTTTTTTTTACTGTTTTACCTTTCTACCAGTTTTTGCTGACTTTTACTTCCTCCAAGGCTTTTAGGAACACAGACTGTCCTTTTTCTGCCTGAAGAAAATACTAAATTTTATTTCTTTATTTTTCCCTCCTCTCCTTCCCCCAGAATTGTAACAAACAACATCTGTCATGACCTAAAGGATTACTCAACATACAGGTGTGTAGAAATCATGACCATGAGTACACAGGATTCTATAACAGACAGGGACAGAGAGGATTCTATCCTCTCAATTTCTCTATTTTAGTACAGATTACTGCAAATATATAGCCCAGAGAGGGATCTAACCAGCCCAGAAGCAAATCAACCCCAACAATGGGTCCAGAGGGAAATGAATCAGAGGACAGGCTCCCTTCAAAGATAATCCATGGCCCAGTCTGGAGTCATACAGGTGTCCCCAGTGATAGTCCAAGATCTTGAGGAAAGCTCATGAGGAGAATGAAACCTGTTTGGTAATGGAGTACATGCAGCATGAGAAGTCCTCACAGAGAGAAATTTCATTTTGGATAAAAATTAAGCCCTTTTTATACCACAGAGACATCAGAGGATGCAGGACACCTTCACTTCAACAACCAATATGTGCTGCAATTTCAGTTTTCACCTGTAAGAGCCAACAGATGATGTTTCCTTTTCATTCAGACCCACTTGATTTTCTCCATTTCCACTTTTTCAGATGATAAATTGCCACTACAATTTGTTGGGTTTGTGTTCATTGGTAATACCTCAGGATGTCCAGCCTCCAGACAGCCCAGCTGTATTTCAAAGAGGCCCAGCAGCACTTTCCAAGGATGTTTTTGGTTCCCAAGCCGGGTTTTCAGACTCCCAGCTCCCAGGCTGCCAGGTCTTTCCCTGTTCAGTAATTCTCCCTTCTAACTAGGCTGCTCACATCAACATCCTGCATTTGTATTTCACTGTTGCAGTGACTGAATTCTTTCTCATTTGAGTTGACCACAGGGAAAAAAAAAAAAAGAAAAGGAAAATATTGATCTGGTTTTTTCTCTCTTACTTTCCAGTTTCTTGAAAAATGTTTTTGACAACAATGATGACATTTTTGTACTGCCCAAAATGTCCTGTGAGAAACAAACCTACTTAGGAAGGCCTTTATCCTCTGAGGATTCACCAGTCTCCAACACCTGTATTTTGTGAGTGGTAAGAGCTAAAGGAGATAGAGAAAAGAGAGTCACAGGAGAGACGCCAGTACCCCAAGGGAGAGAGGGTGTGAGGATCCCCTTTGTGCTGCTCTGCATAAAACCTCAAAAAGTTAGCACATTTTATGATTTCTGGGTACACCGAGGTCTATATTCCTTAAGGTCTGCCTGCTCTGCTATTTGAGGATTACCTGAAGGCCTTCCCACACTTATCTGGAATATGCAGCAGCACGACCTTCCTCATGCAAATCATTCATGACAGTCTGTACCAAAGCCCTTTATTTCAGTACAAATTTGGTGTCTGCCAAGCTCATTTGTGCCATGCACAGCCAGGCCCTCTGGGAATCAGACTCTGGATTTGCATTTCCCTTCTGGCAAATGGAGATCAGAAAGATGGGAGCAATAAATCTGAGGCTTTCTGTTAATTGATTGTGTGTGTTCATGACCTGTGGGCTTTCTTTTCAAACCTGACACTGCAGAACGTGGTTGAAGTTGTGAACCAGGCAGGGAGAACATGGATTTCGTGGCCATGGAACATCAGAATTTGCAAGGCAAGGATAAAATTGAATTCCAAGAAACAGAATTTCCAAGCAGGTGTTGGAAACATGTTTTAAAGGCTGAATAGTTTTTTATTAATAACAATCCAATTTAATCCTATTAACATTATAATTCAGGATTGTTAAGAATAGAGTATCTTGTTAGGAAGATGTTATTTTTCAGATGCTGTGTGTAAAGTTGCAGATAATCAATTTAACAGCTGTCTTCAGGAACTTAAAGTACTTAAATAATTTTAAGAACTAAAAATTAAAATGCTAATGACAGAGATATTTGTTTCATTATCCTTAAGCAAAGATGTATTTATGTAACACCACTTTATAGCTTGTCAGAAAATGTTAATGTACTTTAAAAATCTTGTACTTTTATCTCTAAGTTTTTTATAGATTGGTTATTTTCAGTGCAACGCAGGTACCAGATGAACATTCACAGTCATCTGCCTCCCTGCTATCCAGTGCTAATAACTGAGAACCACTGAAGCAAAAACATAACTTGCTATTAGCAGCCTGTGTTAATGAAGAAGGTCTAAAGCACACATACCACTTAGCTCTTAAATAAATTACAAGCCCTGGGTGTTAAGTGGCTAAATGAGTATTTTTAAGCAATATTTAAATAGCACTTCTTTTCTACAGCTGCAGGTGTTTACAAAATGCCTGTATTTTACCTGCATTTCTGCACTAATCTCTAAAATAACATTTTTAAACAGCTGTTAATTTTTCTGTCGATAGCTCTTGCTTTGTAATCACCGGTAAGGATTCAGTGAGATTCCCACTGCATTCCCTCAAGCTATACTACACAAGGAGACAGTTTACCAACTTATTTTTATTTAAGCAGCATTTCAAGTGCAAAACTTGAGAGGATTTTTCAGTGGCATTTATGTGCAGAAAAGTGAAGTTGTTGTTTGAAACAGGTGAAAATTTGTTCGTTCCTCACCTACCAATGAAACAAAACAGTCCCTGCAGGTGGGCTGAGGTTCCCTCCTTTGTACCCAGAGATAAAGTATTACCAAGCTACTAAAGAATTCTGTAATAGGAAGGAAGGAAAAAAACCTTTTATGTATGACTGGGAAGGTTTAACATTATCATGATTTCTTAAAATGTTTCAATGCAAGATTTAGTGCCATGGAAAATTCAAGGGTCTTGTACTTTTTCTCCATGACTGTGGTATTTTTCAAGTAGCAACTTGGAAATTAACAATAATATTAAACATGCACAGCTATTTTTAATATGAGTCTTGTAAAATTAAATTCAAAATTATTCAGTTGTAATACCATAGATTAATGGGAAGATTTGACAGATCTCCTCACACTTAGAAACCCTGAGTCCTCAGAGCTGAAGAGCATCAGAAAAGGCACAGAAATTTTACCCCAATTGAGTGATACAAAGCACTTAAAAGTCCAGAGAGAGAACAGCTCTGGAGAGTTGAAAGGTATTTTGACGTGTGCTATTTTTGGTTCAGTGTTCCTGACAGCACCAAAATAAATGTGACTTAGCAATGAACCTCAGTATACAGCTTTTCTCCTCCAAGGGATCAAGCTGTGGGAATGATGGACAAACCTCAAGCAGAGAGTTTTGAGCTTAAACTCAGACCTCAAAAAATGAGAAGTGTAACCAAATCCTCCGAAGGTCTTTGGATGTGTCAGAGCATTTACGTATGTGGGTGAGTACTGGAGTTGCCAGCCCCTTCCTGCTGGGCTGCAGGACTCTTTCCAGCCCAGCTGAAGAGGGCCCAGACATGACTGTGTGGAAGGAGGGTGGTGCTATAGCAGCACACCCAAGTTCAGGAGCTGCTGTGTAAAGGCTGGAATGGTTTTTGCAGTTTGTGCACCTGGCACTGGGATGACACATCCTTTTCCAGCTCAGAGGGCTCTTTTCATTGCATGCCACAAAATACCAGTACCATGCTGCAGGGTACAGACCAGTGCTGGTGAGACTCACTAAGAGCCAAGCTCCACCCCACAGCCACTTTCCCTCTGGGATCTCCCACTGGATCATGGAGGACTTCAGGCAAACTCATAGTTTCACTCACACAGATCCTGTTTTAGGCTTAGTATCATAAAATGAGATTGAAGACAACGCATAAAATGGACTAGAATCACTAGAGCTGCAAGGTCTGAGATACATTTCGTGTCTCCTTAAAATAAAATCCAAACTACTCACAGATATCTTCAGGGTTTTGTGCTAGAATGAGCCTGACACTTACAGATCTTCTGCTGAAAATATGATTTTATTACCTGATTGAACTTGCCTCTTTTCAAGGAGAAGGATCTGGAAGATTTCAGCTGAATGAAAATTTGCTGACCTCAGAATAAAT
This sequence comes from Platysteira castanea, assembly GCA_013397175.1. Taxonomy (NCBI): domain Eukaryota; kingdom Metazoa; phylum Chordata; class Aves; order Passeriformes; genus Platysteira; species Platysteira castanea. The sequence goes on from VYXC01001260.1 coordinate 413,236, forward strand.
TATTCTCAGTAGTCTTCATTCCCTCTGAATAAAGGGCAGCAGTATCAGTGTCTCTCTTCATAGTCCAATTACTTTAGTTTTGCTCCTAGTGACACTTGGCTGTCTGCTGTCTACCAAAAAACAGCTAAGTAGGGTTCTATTGAGTTACACTGGGGAGGAAAAATCTGTATTCTAAATCACAAACCTCACAATCAAAAATCTGAACTTTACAAGTTCGAATTTATCTCAATATTTCAAAGGGCTATACAAAAGATTGTGCATTGTCCAAAGTAATTACCATAAACTATAAGTAAAAAAAAGGAAATCTTATACCACTAAAAGAAGCTAGAAGTGAAACATGGGAAAAGCTGTGCAAGAGTAGATTGGATTTTTAAAAGGATTACTATTTTACTCTTTGTAATGATTATATTTATATTAGGGATTTTTTTCTAATGAAATTACAGAACAGATCAAATTAAATGTTAAGAATGATACTGAGATACCAGGCTATATTTGTAGGAACAAGGTGGTAATTTTAGTATGTTTATGTAACACTGAGAGGTGAAATAAAGAAACATATAATATGCAATTTTTTCTGGAAGTATATTCCATTTGCATTAGAAGGCACAATCAGTGGTGCCAGTGGGTCCATCATTCATGGCCTGGATGGCAGAAGCATCACTATGAACACAAACCAATCTTCATGAGGTAACAACAACACACTTTTGATGGACAAAAATTTCATAAAACAGTGAAAAATGTCACCTAGTTCAGGCTACTCCTTCCTGTGCTGTCTCAGGAGCTTTCTGACGTGCCCAGAACAGGCAGGATGCTGCTAAATGGCTTTGATGAACACTTCATGGAACCCTAATGTGAGCAAAATCAGCTGGCAGCTGCATGGGGGACAGCACAGACGTGGAGGGAAGCCAGGGCTGGGTTCAGCCTCTGTGTTCCTTGCCCCTGAAAGAGAAGGCACTACAGCTCTGAGGGACAGCCGTGCCCTCGCTCCTTGTTTTCTGTCTTTCCTGGGAAAAGCTTCCATAAAGCAGAATTGTCTGAACAGCCTGAGCTTCACAGCATGGGAAAGGGATGGTTTGATGCTGGAGATAATTATGTCTGATTGTTAGACAGAGGTCAGGGAGGTTTGAGAAACTCCTTTTGCACACTGACACCGATTATTAAGCTGTATCTTCAAAACTCTCCTATCTCTGGGCCATTACTGCGTCCCACAATAGAGATCACTCTCTTTTCCTACCTTTCCTTCAAATATAACAGGGAAGAAAACCTGGTTTTTTTCTTATCAGGCCAAATTTTATAAAATATGGTCAATTACATTTGACAGTTGATATACTGATAGTGAATTTTTTGATCATATGCCCTCTATGACTTCCTGTTTGGGCCATGTGCATTAAAACTGTGACGATTTGGGGAAACTTTCAAATTTAAATGATAAAAAAAGTACTGATTAAATTCAGTGTTAAAAATGGCCTTTTTTCCCTGAAATCTTAGGGTCTACCTTGAGAATCTACTCTAGAAACAACTATTCACTACCTGTTCCTTAAAGTTTCATTGATGTGATCTAGCACATAAAAGAATCAGAGTAAGATTAATGACTGACTGGATTTGAAGATTTTTTTTTTTTTATTAACCCAGTTAGTGGATCTGTGTTTAGCAGCTAAAAATATCTGCAGATGGAAACTTGTTAGAAAATTGACAAAAAGTCTCATGGAAACTATTTTAATCTCTTCAGCAACACCTTCCTCACAATGAACATCTGGTGTGCTTAATAGTGAATTATCCCACATATTTCAAGAAAGGGAGGAATTGTTAAAATTTTCTTTTTCTTTCACCAGGCTTTGCATACTTCAATAAAAGCAATTTTTTTATATCCTGTTTAGTAAAGTGGCTTTTCCTGAACATGTGGTGTTAGCATGTGCTGTGTAATTTGATGAGCCATTCCACCCCTTGGATTTATTCTATCATTATATTGTTAGCAAAAATACTCTCTTTTAGTTCCGTAGAAGCCCACTTGGACTCCCAGGCTTCTTTGCTTTCACTTTAATTGCATCTAACTTTCATTTAAGGACAGTCATTGCCATGCTTACTCATTGAGAGTATTGCATGTTGTGGGTAGGTTTTCACATGCACAAAATGCAAACTGGGGTTTGTTCTGTAACCTGATGATCCATTGGCACGACTCTTGCAAGTACATGTGTGCATGACTGTTTTAAAATTCTTGCTATTTGCCTTTGTATGGATTTCTACAGACCTGGGTTTGCTCTTCCTGAAGGAAAACACCCCACAGGGCACAGCAGAGGGTATTGGTATTCCTGGTGTTTTCTCCGGGTAGTTCAATCTCCAGCTGACACTCAGCTGCAGCAGGACTCCTATTCAAAGGGAATTTGGGGCAATGGAGACTTGCCTCTTCTCCAGGAGTAGAAAAAAACTGCAGTTTGAATGTCAGCCACAACTAAACCACTTCCTATGCAGAGTAATTTCATTTCCACTGGTGAAATCAAGAGCAGAATTATGCCGATTGTCTAGCAAAAGAACAGGATGTAATGAAGGCTGGATTTACTTTCAGAAATCCTCTTAGGGTATTGCCTCAGGAAAGATAAGAGGAATAATTTAATTTCATGAACAGTTCAGCAGTTGTAAAATCCCATGCTGTGAAACAGAAGGGAGACTTTTGGAGAAAGGCTTCTTTGGGGCAGCCAACTGCTGAGGAGCATCAGAGCATCTCTCTCAAGTCCCACGTCCAGACACATCTCAGACCAGTGCTGCAGCTACGGTGCTGTTTTGAAATGAAACATGCTCTTCCTTTGACAAAAACGTCACCTATACTTGAGAAATTAGTCCTTTCTTTCCCCGTCACCATGAAATATTCTTGTATTTACAAAGAGAGGAAAGGGGTTTTTTTCCATTTTTATCTGAACCTATGAATTGCAGGTAAACAATATAATTCAGCTTTTTTTCTCCCATATCTCTTGAAGTATATTTTTAAATTGCTAGAACAAAATTTGCTTCTATTTCAAGCCTGCTTTTGTATTTTGTACCTACTCCATTAATTTTCTGCTTTAAGGTATTTTAAATTTATTTTAAAATTAGACAAAAGACAGTGACTATGAACCCTCAAACCAATTTGAGCTTGTATAATGAGCATAAATCATTCTAATAGAGCAATTTTAAATCAATTATGACAGCATTACTTTTGAGCTCATTACTGATTTTATAAATAAACCAGTAACCTTTCATCATTATACCATGTAGATGGCTAGGCTGCATTGTGCCGCGGGTGTCATCTTGCGTCCTCAAGGCTGTACAGTTATTTCCTAGGTTATTAAAGTATTTGACAACCCTGTGAAGTGCAGTGCAGAATAACACCATGGAAAGTGGGTATCATTTCTCTCCAATCACAGGGAACAACATTAAGTTTTTCCACCACTCTCTTTTAAGTCATCTTCCTCCCTAATTAAGGAGACACTCATTTATTTATAATATTCTTCTCTTCCTTTCCAGCTACATGTTTTTACATCATGTGAAACTTGAGTCTGTGTAGGACATCCTTGCTGAGGACTAAGTTGTCTCATTTGAACTGTTCCTCTTTATGCATTAGATTTGTGCTTCATTTAAGTCAGCCGAAAAATGAACATGCACCTAGTGAGTGTCAGAGCCTTCCCGAAGAGATAGATGAGGTGGATGAAGTGGTGATGGTCCAGTTCAGTGTCTCAATATAAATCAGAAGCAGAGATTAAAACTGAAGACTCCACTCCCAGGCCAGTACCTCACTAATCTTCATCCCTTCAAACTAGTGCTTGCAGGAAAAAAAAGTCATTTACCAGGTAAATTTTCATGCCATTACAGTGATATTCTTCAAATGTCTTATTATTTCGGTCTGAATAAGTTCATGTTTTCTACCTCTTTGAACCACCCCTATTCATGTAAAACTGTTGACCTTGAAAACAGCTACTCAGATAACCAGTTAATTATTGAAATAAGTTGCTTTTATAGACAAATATGTGGGTTCAGGCTGCCAGAGGAAGCTGGAATGTCAATGACATGAGGATGATGACACATTTCTGAGCAGACTTCCAAGGGCAAGGACAGGTTAGAAATGAGGAGACAGAGAATGTGAAACTGAGATCCTCCCTGCCAGGAAAGGAGAGCAACCTGTTGTCCAAGGGGAAATTTACTCCAGTGGCCCCTCTTGAGATGTGGTGACCCTGCCACACTCTTCACCTCATCTTATCTACCCAGCATGTAATCACAGAGCTGCTCAAAGCAGGTTATGAAAGAAATGCAGAAGCCATGCTGCAAACGTGACAGCAGCACATTCCCCGACCTCTGCAGTGCTTGTCTGAAGCTGTGCCTGCGCTGATAAATAACAGAGTCTGTCCTCTGTCCTTGAAACCCAGTGGGGTCTCACGATGGCTAAACTGTCTTCCCTCCTTTGAAAACATTATTGCCTCATGTGTGCTGAATACTAACAAATATCTCCAGCCACGCTATCCTGCAGTTCGTATTTGGGAGAACACTTGCAGACCCAGGCCAAAATCATGCCAAGCAGTACACGAGTAATTAAGTGTTAGGAGCCACCTTGGGATGGTTTTGAAGGCAGCTCCCTGGCCCTCGTTCCTTCACCACTATGAGTGAGTGACTTAAAATCTTCAGGAGATCCAGGGCACAGGCACAGGAGGTCAGGTCTGCACGCTGGACCATAAATCACAAATGAGCCGGAGGGTTCCATCTGTCCCCTTGTCAACAACTGGCAGCAACCAAAAAGAAGTGGTGGTTTATAAAAATGCCAGAGGGAAAGGAGAGCACAGAGCAAAGGAGTGCGGGCTGGAGCCCCCTGGGCAGCTCTCAGCACACCAACACATCCACAGAAGATTGCTGCTGGCCTGGGAAAAGGCCAGGCTTTCAGCACCACCTTGACATGGCATTGACAACACTGCTAAGACAAGGAGGGGCTTCATTTCCACCTCTCTTTGGATTTCCAGGTGGGGACAATGACAAGAAACCGGGTGTGCATTTGTCCTCACTGTGTTTGGGAGCAGGCAGAGAGAGCCAGCTCCACCTAGAAACTACATGCTGGTGTGGTGCATCTGCTGGGGCTTGTGGCACATTAGCTCTGCCCTGTGTCTGTCTTTGGGCAGTGTTTCTCTTCAGAGCTGTCTAAATCAGGAGCAGAAACCCCATAACAGAGGGATTTTGCACTCATAAGTGCTGGATGTTTGCCAAAATGCTGTGATGCTGAATATCCATGGTGAGACCATTGAGATCCATGGAAGGAAGTGATGGGCTGGTGGAGCAGGTAGGAGACTTGAACTTTATAAAGGGAAGTTGATTGTTGAGAAAAAGTCTCAAGAACACAGACTGCTTTCAGGCTTCAAACCAAGGTTAGAAACATTGAAATTTCTGCTTGCCATGGCTAAAAAATAATAAAAAAAGAAATTTAAAAGCAATAAAAAATGGAGGATGTGCTACTTGAAATGAATTACATGTGTGATGGGGTTGAGCTAAAGATGATCCATCTGTAATAATTTGCATGACTTGGCATAAGCCTGGTGTTCCACCTGCTCTCTCTCCTGCCATTGAAGCTTTTCTAATACAAGACCCAATATCATGAGATGATGTTGTTAATCTCTAGGGAGATGGAGTGAAAAGTAGCCCTGGTGAAATTCTTGGTCAGCCTAAGACTGTGAGGGCAGGTGGGCTGTTTATTGAGGGTACAGCTAAATGGCTGGGCTATATGAATATTTAAGAGAATGTGTTGGAATCAGTTAAATCCAATGCACTAACGACAAACAAAAATGCTGCACAGGCTGAGTTGATCAAATCTCCAGGTGTGGGAAGAGAAGGGTTGCTGCTACCTAAGGAATATTGCAATAAGGAAGTGTCTGGAGACAAATAATGGCTATTTGAACAGGGATTGGTCATACTACCACCTCAAAAGTAATTTACATCCACAAGGCAGACCTCAAGAGATTTTAGGATTCTTGACTGTGTCTGCCTCTATCGTGTTTACCAAATGGCACACACACAATGGGGACTTGCATTCCAGTGGACATTTCAAAAGATTTCTCTAAATAAATAAAAATACTATTTTTCCCATGCCTGTTCAGCCATAAGCCTACTAACTCCTATTGCCTTTTATCTGAAGGATTTTTCTTCTATGGGTGGTGAAGAGTGGAACGGAAAACTTCAAGCCAAAAATGTGCTGAAGGCTGATCTCCACCTTCGCATTTATACCTTAATATAAGAACCTTTCATTATTGACTTCACTTTCTGTTCAGATTTAATTGGAATGTTCCCATTAGGTTTTAGAAGTGCATGAACTATTTGAAGCACCAACACTTGAAAGATGCAGTGTGGAGGTGGAAAAGAATGAGTTTATCCCTCCCTTTCTCCTAGCGCAGAAAATGCACTAGATGTGTCTGAAGCGCCCCAGGGTTCTGATATCACACACCAGCCCTTTGCAGCTCCTCTGTGTTATGTGTTCAGCCTCATGGTGATGGAGAGAGCACAATTTATGCTGAGGGATTCAGCTCTCTGCTGTGCCTTACACTCAGAAATTTTCAGGTAATTTCAGAAGAATTATAACATACAAAGCATGAAATTGGAAACAAAAAGCCACAGCTAAATTGTTGGTAAAGTTACTGCTACAGAGATATAGATCTAAATCTTCTGGAGACATAAACTGATGGAACTCTTTTTCTCTTCAGTGGAGCAATACTCTCACTGGCTTGCAGCAAATTATCTTTTCCCCATTTGAAGGGTAGTGCAGGAGCATAATCAAGGCAGTCAAGGCTGCCTAAAATCTGGGATCCTTCTTCAAAGGTGAAGTCAGAGAGTTTCTGAACGTGGCTGCATACGGGGTATCCTAAACTCCCTCACAAAACTGTTTGAGTCATCTACAGCTCAACATGGGGTGTAAAGAAAGCAACTAGAAGTACTGAATTCAGTAAGTGTAGGAAGGAAAACTTTTAGATTTTTTTTTTTAATGTTATTCACAGCTCCTTAGTGAATTCCTAAGAGACAAAACACTGAAGTCTTACATTTCTTCATCTTTATCTCCTCCTCACCCTCCTTCTCCTTTTATGTTCATAGCAGGGTTTGGCTCTGAGGTACAATGTCAAATGAATTTTAGTGCTTTGTAACCAAAGACAGGAGAAGGAAGTTTTTCCCCGACCTTCTGCGATGCTTTAAACCATCTCCAACTGCCCCATTTCTTTTTAAAGCTTACTAATCGGAAAAAGAAGCATTTCTGTATTTGAAGTACGCTTAAAATGAGATCTTTGAATAGCACAAAGGCACACCTCACCTGAAGGAGGACTTCAAAGGGCACAGAGCCTTCTGTGAGTGCATCAGCCTCACTGGCCATGTGGAGACATTCAGTGTGATTTGCATTACGGATTTGACAGTTGTTTTGTTATAATTCCTTGAAACTACTTTTAATGACCTTTTTTTGGCAATTAATTAAGCATTATTGCTGCAGAATGATTGCTAGTTATTTGTTGGCTGTAGTAGAAAAGTTTCCATACCTAAAGATCCAGGATAGGATCATTCCTGCCCCCTGCATTCAGCTCGAAGGAGGGATTGGTTTTAACGGTAACAGCTGGGGTTGTTGCATCCCATCTCCTTCCCATTCCCTTCAAGAGAAACATCCAAAGAAAAAATTCCCTCTTTGAGGAAAAAACCATCCTGAATGAGTCTACTTGATACCACTGTAATTTTAAACAAGTTCAGAGACATGATAAGCTCTGACCTGATGCTTCCACCTCTGGCAATTTCCAGTGGCCCATCAGTCACGAGGCAGTGACATTTATTTCTACTGCCTGGGCATTCAAGGCTCATCCCTAACACATGTGCAAAGAGGAGAGCACCCAAGCCAAGACCCTGACTCCTCTGTTATACCACACTGAATTGTTTCCAACACCTTCTAGACTTACCTGCTACACAGAAATCAGGGTGAGGATTTGGTACAAGCAGGAGAAACCCAACTGACCTCGAGCCTGCAAGCACAGAAGAGTTGAAGCCATGTTAGTAAGGAGTTAAAGGCAGTCTTTTCAGAGATTTATTTAGAGTCCTGAGAGGTTTTTACAGTTTGTACTAAGTACTTTTTGTCACATTTAAACTGTGACAGCTATGTCAAAGCCAACATGAAGAACTTGGTACAGATGGCCTTCGCATCTGTGAATGGAGTGGAAAAAAAACCACCAAAGGCAGATATTTAATTAGGGCAAATGGTGGGATTATTATTTTGCTGCACTACAGACTCCTAGTACAATGACTTTGGCACCGACTGTGATCATTGTGAGGAGAGAGATATAAAGGAATTATGGGGAAAATGCCTGAGCTCAAAATAACCCAAAATTAAAATTAAAGTGGGGAAAAACTGACAGCCTTCTCTGTGGAGTTTTTTATTGCAAAATTTTAAAGCATCAAAGAAATGAAGAAAAAATAGATGTATAATTTCAAAATGTACTTCACATTGTTCGCATATTATTCTTCTTTAATGAGATGTGTATAATATTCAACTCCAGGCACAGAGGCAGTCTATCAGCATAATAGTAAAAAAAAAATAATCCCAAGCTTTGAAGGAAATCTTAAAAAAAAAAAAATTAAAATAGGAAAATATGTTTTAAATAAAAAATTAATATAGAAATCACCTAAAATAATGATTTTTTTTGCTGCTCTTATTGAGTGGACCAAGCCCATGTTGTCAGTAGAATATTGGTACCAGAATCATGCTGGCCAAAAATGGGCAGGTGTTATATGAAAGTGTAAAGAGGCAATTCCCATTTATAGTCTAGATGGAAAAGAAAAAAAAAGATATTCAGTGGCAAATACAGAAGAACTCAAATTTCACAAATGCCAGAGAAGAACTCACATTACCCAGACCCTATAAATCTTTGTTGTGTGTTTACCTTGCTACAGGTTCTCTCAAAAATTCAGCTCACAAAGACAGTTTTTCCCTTCCTTTTAGTTGTACTCTTATATTTATCCCTTCATTACATAGTTTACACCTAATTCCGTTATTTTCTATATTTTCTTTAAACACACTCTGATAGTCTTTATATCCATTCAGGCTTTTGTGAGGGAGTAATGCACTTTGTCAGTGCAGCAGCCTCACAGGCAGCAGCATTTGAGAGGTGTTTATTAACAGCCTCTGTCTCTGGCTTCATCCTTCATTTGCTTCTTTCTTCATGAAAATCTGCATTATATCGAGCATTTCCTCAGTGTAAAGTCTCACATGCCAAGAACAATTAAAGCACACCCATTAATGCAATCTGTTCCTCAGCATATCTCTTTCTTTTCTTCCCTCTTCTCTTTGATTTTCTTTGCTGCTGTTTAACCTCCCACAAGGGTAGCACACCACGGTAGCCTGGATGTCAAATGAAGATAACTGAAATACAACAAAATCAAAATCCTGCCTTAAAGAGTTGATTGTTGAAGAAGGAGGGGGAAAGAAAGTTTATCTGCTTAAGTTAATTGACTCCCATAGCTGTGATATCAGTGCAGTGATGTAAAATGCTGGCTGGACAGCAGACAGATAAAACTGCTGCTCAGTCACTCAGAATCTCAGATTGGATCTTAAACCAGTTTGGAAACAGCACTTTGGCCATTTTCTTCCTGAGTTTCCCATGGGAAAAATTTCTCATTAATTCTTGGAAAATAAAATGAGGGAAGGGGAGGGAAGATATGTGTGGTTTTTGGGAGGGTTGGATGAGAAAGAGAAGGAAGTGAGGCAGAAGAAAGTTGTAAACACCTAAATGGGGCAGAAGCAGCAAACACTGCTGCATTGCAGGCAATTTGAGCCAGCTCAGGTGAGAACCTCTTGCTTTCTGAGTCTGGGCTGGTGCAGGTTGATTATACACAGTCATTCAAATTCCTTCACTTCTGTGTCAGGTAGATCCAGTGCAGACTTTAATCCATAGTAATTTACATCAATTTTTTTCCACAGGTCACACATACAGATTTTTTTTTTTTAATATATTGATACATCCTGCTTCATTATTTTAGATGAAGGAAAACTAAATATTAAAATGGAAGGGCTGTTGTCAGAAACCTGAAATTTCTTTAGTAGTTTTAACAGGTTAGATCTAGGGTGATTTATTGCAGCCCTAAGTCTACTTCTGTCCTGTATTATAATGTCCTGACAGATGTGCTTAGCAGTATATACACCACAGGTTTAACAAGTGAACACTGAAGATTTTACTACCAAAAAAAAATAGATCTTGAATTTAGAAGGATCAAAGTGAAAAGATAGAATAGAATGGAAAAGAGGAAGGGAAATATGAGCTTGTCTGTGTGGATTAGTTCCTTAATCTTGCACCATCTGCTTTGTGGGTCTCCTTATGTCTGTATTAGAACTTGCAATTTGTGGCATGACAATGACTGGCAATCATCGTCTTAAATACCTCTTTCTAATGTTGCAGTTACAATTTCTATTGAGATTTAAATACATCATAAACTCAGGTCTTTGAATTTCATACATTTTTAAAAATTATTTTAGCAAAAAGGTGTATTTTGTAGCAGCTCTTTCTGTAGCTCCCCTTTACTTACTAAAATTGTGGTAATTTTAAAATGATTCTAACAGTCTCCATGCCCCTTTTGCATCAGTCTTAAGTCAAGCCTTAGCTTTCCTGAGATAGGCTCTAACACTGAATTAAAAGAGGATGCAGGGTAGCTCAGTCTCTGAAGGGGTTATACTTTTTTGCAAAGACAATACCTGCACATGGCACATCGTCTATATCCAACCAGAGACGGGAATGAGAACTGCAAAACCATCTAGAGCTGATATCCAGTGAGAGATGTGTAGCTAACTCCTTTAACTTTTTTGGCTTCTTTGCTTTGACCTAATTTTATTTCACAATTTGCAACACATAACTGATGGTCCCAGTAAGATTATTCAAGTGTTCTGTAGCTACAGATACTCAGTGATGCCTTCATGAGGACAAACCTGACAATTGTCCAGGAGCATTCACTTCCTCAAGGCCCTAAGAAGCGCCAGTCAGGTAATTTGCTGTCAGTGGTGGATTTGGTGACAGTTGCTTATTCATAAAGAAAATCGAGCAGGAAGTTACAGTGTAATTTCAAAGCCCATCTGTTCCATACAAAGCAGAAGATCAAAAAACATTCAGGTTGTCATGTGAATTTATCAAGGCTAAAGTAAAGAGAGATTTGTGTTATGTCTTTATAATTCCTCACTTCTGTTCCTCTGGAACCGAAATGAAAGGTGTGTGAAGGAGGAGGCTTCCCTCTATTGTACTTGCTCAAATCTAGGAGTATGAGGAGATATCAGAGAGGAGTTTTCATGCGGGGTGCCCGTACTGCTGCACAAGGGCTGTCACAGATCCCTGGCAGAGTCCCTCCTGCACTCCAGGAGTGGGCAGGATGAGGTACAGGAGGAAGAGAGAGTGGGTAGCACAGTATGGACAGAGCTGTGACAAAGCTGAGGCAGGTCGTCACTCCTCAGGGCCAATTAGGGCTGTTGGTAGTGGAGTGAAATCAGAGAATTCTTTAAAAACACCCTAGACAGCCTTGAAATCAGATAGAGGATGTACATTTTATCTCACATCTTCTTGATCCCTAGGAAAGAAATTCTGTAGCTCATTTTTTAGTCAGTAGAGAACTTCTCCTGTCATTTTTTCCACACCCAGTTACCATGGCACGGGAGAAGTTTTGGTAAACATCTGTAAATGCAGCTCCAGAGTGAATCCAGGGGTAGAACCAGGCCAGGCACTCCTCACCTGCACCCAGCAGGTTCCCTCGTGCAATCTCCAAAGCAACTACTGCCACAAAATGCTGATAAGCCCTTGCATGAGTCAGACTGAAGCTCATTTCATTTGCATAGGTGAGAACTCCGACATCACTAAAAGCAATTCAGTTATTTTCATTGCAATTCATTGAGTTTTCAGTGGAGCGAGAGACAAAATTACATCGTCTTTTCTCAGAGTAACCTGTTTGCCGTAATCAAATTCCTGCTAACAGATCCTGGGTAGCAAACAAATTAAACAAAAAAAAAAAAAAAAAAAAAA
>VYXC01001260.1:425350-443653 GCA_013397175.1 Platysteira castanea
AAAAAAAAAAAAAAACCAAAAAAAATTTAAAAAACCCCCCAAAAAACCAAAAAAACAAAAAGAGTAGAAATTTTTGGTGGCATAAATTCTAACTCTAAAAACACTGATATTTCCAGAGCTAGCAGATCTGTAGTTGTCTGATAGTGTGAGTTGTGTATCTATGTGATAACATGAGTGGTGTTGTTCCTGGCTTGTTGACAGAGGTGTTGCTCCTTTACTAGAAATGTATTTAGGAACCTGAAGATCAGTGTTACCAGGAGAAAAGACACAGAAATGGCTTTAAGCAACCAAGAGGACATTCCAGCAATGAATGCTCTCCAATAAGAAGCTGCTCTTTATTAACCATGGAAAGAACAGAATCAGTGAGCCGTGAACCAATAAATGAGACAATCTGTGAAAAAAACGGGAGGAAGCTGGGCATTTCTATCAGCTTAGGGAAAAACAAACTCATGAGCCTCTTGGGAAGAGATTTCTGCTCTTTCATGTCAACACCTATCCCAGCATCACAGAGCAGCCGTGTGGGAAGTCAGATTTCAGTCTCCCAGGGCTCTTTGCACAGTATTCAATGGCTTCTCAGAAAACTGGGAACAATTAATCTGCTGAGAAAAAGTTAAGACACCTTCCTTCTACCATTGTTCTCATCCTCATATCAAAACCCATTTTCAACATTTTCCAACAAAATCATAGCACCAGGTTTTATTTTAATGGAACAGCCATTGAATTTAGATTGCAGGTAGCTGACACAACAAATATGCCCAGGAAACCTTTAAACATAAAAAAAAAAGAGATGGAGTTAAAGAAATTAGACCCTGAAGATTTTGTTATAGTGTTCTCCACTGCAGTGTTCTTGGATTGATGATTACTGACCACAGGACCTGGCCAGAGAACCCTCTGTATATTCATTTTGTGAAAGCTGGTAATAGAGAGTTATATCAAAATGCAAGGCAAGGAATTGCCATGAATTGTTTCTCAACTGCTATACAAAGTAATGGAACAATAAATGCTTTTGTAAAGTACTGTTTCTGGAGGACAAATTAAAAAAAAAAAATAAACTATCTCAAACATTGTCCATAGAAATGTTTGCTTAGAGAGAGAAAGAATTCCATTTTCTTTTGCAAAATTTTTATTACTATCTTCCATCCACCATGAATTCCACTGGAAAAAAGAAACACAGACACATTTGACTCCTCAATATAAATCTTAAATATGAGAACTGAGATCGTCTGCATATATAACTACATATCTTCATTTATATATCATTTAGTAAAAAGAATAAAAAATTACTTTGGCTGACTTCTTGGACTAATGTAGTGAGTAGCAACTGCAGAAAACAGGGCTGAATTGCAACAGTGTATAAATGAATGAGAGAAGTGGATGAATCTAATCAAAACAAAATGAGGTTAATTCAGATAAATTTGGAGTATTTTTCTTCTGAGAGAAAATTTTTGAATCATTAAGGAAAAGATTTGCTAGCAAATTGTAAAGACTCTACAGCATTTTAACTACTTTTATAATGACTAGCAAGGATAGATGACTAAGGCTAGTTCTAAAAAGAACTATCTCCTTTTGAGTCCTTAAATGTCTTCCTGAAAGAATTATTCTATCTATTTCAAGAGTGAATGAACAAATCTCAGTGCACTCAAAAGGGGCACTGCAAGAGAGCTGATTCTCATTACTTAATCTTGGGGAAAAATCTGAGAATTCCTTAATGCTGTGCGACTGAGAGAATTTGTCATTGCTGAGATGCACAAAGTACACAGCAACGCGTGCCCCAGAACGTGAGGGAGGGATTATTCACCTGTGTGGATGCACCTGGCGACCACAAATGGGATCTTTTCTGTTCAAATTCACCTGCAACCAATTTTCCTCGCTACAATAAGGTGTTGTTGTCCTCTGAGTGGTGGTAATTTCCTGTCGGCCCTCTCAAACCCTCAGAAGAGGTGAGGTGTTATAACATAGCCAAGTCTGTAATGAAAGACGGTTCGACTCAATCATGGGACTTGGCCTTCTTTGTCCACAGGAAAAGTCCATACAGACACAGTGGCTCAGATAAGCCAGGAGATAAGTACAGCAGTTTATCTCTGAGAACATGAGAAATGTGTTTCTGAGGAGACTGACAGTCCCTCTTGTCCAGGGCTATGAAACATGACAGACTCTTTAATGTGCTGTGATCACTTCTCACATGTCCTTCTCCAGTTGATTGGTGATGTTAGAAACTACATCCAAGTCCATTTCTTTCAGCCTCTGTTGTTCACAAAGCTTTCCTGAGTCTAAAAAGACTGTTTTAACAACTTTCTGTAGCAAACAAAAATTTGGAAATTCACTTCCTGCTGAGTCAAGAAGTCCTAAAATCAATATTCTACTGATTTTACTGAGAGCCCATTTGTCTTCTTTTCACTCTGTCCAGAAACATGGACTTTTGCTCATACCCTAAATGCCTCTCCTTTTCTGAAGTACCTTCATTTCTAATGGACACAGCAGCAGTTGTGAGTCTTACTCCTGTCTCAAAATGATGATGTTTAGGAAGGTAGCAATGACAGGTGACATCCTGTCAGTGAGTCCATTCCTCGGAGGCTGTAGGATGACACACTTCAGTGACACAACAGTCTGCCAACCTTCTTTTTAAAGCCACACATGCATTCACAAAAACCAGGAACCAGGGTGGGACTACTGGAATGAGTAGCTTGACTATTGCTGTTCCTATTGCTATTAAAAGCAGATTTCTTTGCCAAATATCACTGGAGGAAAGATGTGATAAGATAAAGATCAGTTTCACTTTAGAGTGCTTTGATATGAAGGGGAGTTACTGCACAAAATGATCGAAGCCATTCCTGGAATGCTGCGAGCCAGAGCCTTGTCAGGGGGCAGGGTGTGCTCCTGCTCTGCTGGCCTGGCCTGTCCTGGGGACTCGTCACCTCTCATGAGGAGCAGCACGAGCAGGTTTGGGCAGGGACTTTCTTTTGATGCTGAACCCTCTCCTGAAACCAAGTGTGCAGCTTTCAAAACACTTAAACTAAATTTCTCAGTATTCTCAGCCTCATTTTCTGGTGTTTGGTTTGATAACTGATTTTCAGAAGAATTGTGCACTCTAACTTATGGTTTGAGACAAAATAAATGTTATGTTTTAATTCTCCAAAGTGCTAATAGCTTCAAAACTATGTTCCTTAAATTAGATATCCCAAGTAATCAGTTATATTTTCATCTCTTAGTTCTTTAGATTTATGATGGGAAAGCAGTCCATTGCTTATTTCTTGGGGAAGTCACAAAGGCTTCTTCACGTTTTTCAGGAAATGTAAGGTGGCTGAAAAAACATGAAAATTCCAGTGAGTAATTTATAGTTCTGCCTTCAAGGCCAAGCAGGCAGAAAATGCATTTCAACAATGAAGAAGGAGAAAGCATCTGAAACAGCCACTTTCCACTTTGCACCTTCAAAGGGGCAGGGACTCCGCAGGAAAAAGCAGACTCAGAAACCCTAGCAGAATTAGTGTCTGATCATACTGAAGGGCTCCTTCATAATGCAGTTTCTAATTTCAAATGATTGATTTAGCAATAGAGCCAGTGTGAAATTCGTTGAGAAAATAATTTGGCTTCTGAAGCCACAATTCCATCAAAATGGAAATGATCCAAAAAAAGTTGATTTTCCTTTGACTTTTTGGGTTGGAGGGGAGAGAGAAATATACTTTATCCCATTTTTACTTTTTCAAAATTGAACTTTTATATGTTTTTTTTTTCTATCACATGTGATAATATACAAGACAAAGTACAAGTGACAAAACTGGTGGTACAAAAAATATACTTTCACAACAGAATTTCAGAATTACAGAGCATATCATAACTACATTTTAAAACCTGGCAGCAGTTCCAATTTTATATCCCTCACATTATTTTTTAACTTCTCCGTGTAGATATGTTTCTATATATAAATGAGACAGGAAAAGACTCTAATTACAAAGCACAAGATGTTCTTTGTTTTGTGGTTTGTTTTGTTTTTAATTCCATCATGTGGCGATGGAAAGGTTGAATTATTTGGAGGTGTCACCACGGCATTCTGTTTCAATTTTTTGGTAACAATAATAGGTAGCACACATTCCTATGGCCAACCCAAGTAAAAAGCCATGGGCAGGGACACCTTCTGCTATCCCAAGTTGTTCCAAGCCCCATCCAACCTGGCCTTGGACGCTGCCAGGGACGGGGCAATGCCTCATTAGCTGCCAGCCCAAAAGTTCAACCTTTTATCAGTCAGATTATTCTTCCCAGGACTCTTTACATATATTCATTATATAAAGCATATTTTTGTGTGTGTGTAAAAAGGCAGAACATGGAAAATACACCACCTTTCACACAGGGGAATTCCATACTCTCACTTTATTTATGTTCAACACTATTCTCACAGCAACTGCTGCTCTCTGCAGGACATGGGAATGGTCAGGATTGCAATAAAAGCAGCTTCACAGCTATTAATGCTGTTGTGTTGGGCTGTTCATTGATGTCAGTGCTAATCTTGTTTCATGGAAAATAAGCAAAATCTTGTCTAGTGCTAAAGACTCGATCATATTTATCACCTACAAGACACAGCCCTAATATTTGTCCCAAAAATGTGTGAGCACATTGTCACAAAGCTACAGCCACAGGGACCACGCAAGGTTTAAATGTATAATTTTTTTTTTTTTTCTCCATTTTTATAGAACAGTCAAAACAACATAACACTGACAAATCTCATCCAGATGGACACATTCCATCACTATCACAGATGTGCCACAGAACTGCCACCCCTTACACTTTGCAAACACATCCCTGTCACTCCCTTTCTCAATCGAAAAATATCTGGTACCAGCTCCCGGAATTCATGATCACGTTCTTGCTCGGAACCGTCCATCTGGCAGTGAAGCTGCTGTGGGACACACTCTGGCTGATCCCTCAGCTTGATCACCTTTGGCTCCAGCTGAAACTGATGAGACTCATCAAGTGGTTTAACTGCTCTTAGACAGAGGGAATGTTAAATCTGAATGGACAAACTTAGAGGGGAGGAACTTCATGACTTCTAAAGATTTTTGAAGACTGATGTTAACCCAATTTGTATGGTTCTTGGTGAAAGGGGACTAAAAATCCTTACACACTTCTGTGGTGAACACTGATTATCTGTCAAATCTTCCTTCTAATCCATCCAAGTGAAGAGGGTGGCTGAAGAATCACTGTAATAAGCTTTGTATAAATATATTTATGCAAATGTGTGTCTTTTGTATTTCATTGTCTCATTGCATCCACTCTTATCAAGTGTCCTCATTTTCTCTGTGTTGTCTGGTAGACCTAAATTATTTTGCAAGAGATTTTGCAAAATAAATATGCAGATATATCTCACCAGTAAGGAAGGAAGGCAGCAACCTTTAACTACATAATTACAGCCTCTGACACTCTTTAGAAATCAGTGATACTGACTGCTCTAATATATATAAATGCGTCCTTATCTCTTTCTTTAATATTCATAATATCTCATCTCATTCATCTGTCTCATCTCCATTCTGCACAGATCACCCTTTTTTATGACAACACACCATGAATCGTCTGTGGTGGTCCCCTTTTCTGCTTCACCCAGGAGCCTTCACTGACCCCATTTCTGCTTCTGAGAAAACTGATTTACATGTAGAGCAACTGCTGACCCCACGGGCGTTCAGGCTTTTAACACAGCCCAAGTGCTGGTTTCTCTTTACACCTGGGGCAGGAAGTTCAAGCAGTGGCTTCACAAACAGCTGGCTCTTCTCTGCAGGGCAGACAGCTGGAAATGGAAACCTTTGTGCTGAGGGAAAAAGAAAAGCTATTCACATGCAGATAAAGCCCTTGCAATTTCAGCTCCTTGACTAAGGCTCTCACCTAGCCTTGACCTTTCCTCCTGGAGGATCAATCCCATTTGGGTAACAAAGGAACCAACAGAAACCCTGAATGCCAAATTTATCAATTTCAATGTTCTTGATTTATTTAAATTAGTGACCATTTCTTCAAAGACCCTACTTTGCCCTATGAATTTCAGGAAGTTTCAGCCAGCAGCCAGAATAAGAACCAAGTCCTTTGATTGAGGGTTTTGTTTTGTTTTTGTTTTTTTTTTCATTAAATCGAAGAGACCAGTAGAACCTGCAGAGGATGTACAGAGTCTAAGAGAAGCAAATCAAATATTCAAGAGTTTTACTGGCAAAGAATAAACATCCTATAAAATGAAAAGAAAATAAATGCATAAAAAGATGAAGATTGCCTAAGGAATTTATATTCACTTTAATCATCACATACACAAGTGGTACTGCACTTTTTTGGGTTACCAAGCCCACCCAAGCAGCAGACTGGTTTATGCACCTTATCCCATTCTAGGTCTCCTTCCTCAGTGTTCAGTCTATCTGCCTCTCAGGCAACACTTCAGATTCGCGGATGAATTAATTTGCCAGGCTATAAATATGTGAGTGGTCTACTGGCAGAATGGGTCCCAGCTGAAAACACAAAGTCAAAGGAGTAAAAAGAGAAGGAAAAGAACACAAGAGGTGGACTGAACAATAATGTACATTTTAGACGTGCCAGGAGTGGGAGAAAATGTGCTTTTCTTTGTTCATAAGTGAAAAGGAAATACTATTTTTATTTGCCTTTCAGTGATGGCACAAAAATTACTCTTTTCTAATTTCTCCAGTATTCTCTCTTTCTGCTTTGCTTACACTTAATTACATTAACATCTTCTACTGAAAGCAGGCTGTCATCCCAAAAATTAAAAATGGCCATTGAGTATCATAATTTGCACTATTTTAAAAAGAGATTCTGTGGGAATAACTCTCTCAAATATGTTGCATGTGAAAGTCTGAATAAAAAGTCCAGAACTGGACATGTGAATGTGCACGTACATATATAAACTCACACACCCCAGCATATATGTACTCATTACCTAACTAATGCCTCTAATGTTTTTCTTCAGATGGTTTGCACAAAAGATTCTCAAAGTGGACTTGATGCCTCCAAAGGGTTTTGAATGGCTTCATGTCTTTATAATTCAATTTTATTTCCCTTAACACTGGTAAAGAAATAACATTGCCTTAGGTGAAAAAGCCAGATTGTTACTTTGGGCTCAAAACACATGTAGGTGTTCAGGAACACGGTTTAGTGGTGGACCTGGCAGTGTTAATGCTTGCACTCAATGATCTTCGGGCTCTTTTCCAACCTTAATGATTCTGTGATTTGCTGGGCACAGATTTGAGTAGGGGTAGTTTTGGAGATATCCATTCCTCCACCACCACCCCATTTATCCACCCTCCACCACCACCATATCCATTTATGCTATGCCCTCTGAAACCACAGCTACCTCTTAGATGCAGCAGTTTCCAACAAACCTGTAAGAGCTGGAGGAAGGACCTTACAAACCAGGGAATCCAGGGGAGCAAAGCAGCATCAGTGGTCCCATCCCATCAGGGAAGAGAGACATGCAGATAAGTGCAGGAGTAAACAGGAATACAGCCCCCAACAATTCCTTCTTCCCCTTCTTTCCCCCTTTAACTGCAGTGGCTGCAGGGCTGCTTGTTCTCAGGGTGCTCATTTCTCCTCTGCATCTTAATGCACAGTTCTGGTTGCTATAAAACCTCCAAGCACAGTCTCCAAGCTGGTGCTGGCCTTTGTAGCCCATCTGCTGTGGTGCCTTTTTCCCCCTGCTGATATTGGCTGGCCCAGCTACAAAGGTCAATGAGCAAATAGAGGAGCCTTCCTTACCTCAGGCAGGAGAGCTCATGCATTAAAATCCAGAGTACTGGGGTTCAGTGTTTGCTGTCTGGCAGTTCAGCCACAGGCACGTCAGAACACCTGAACCACTTCTGCAGAGATGGCTTTAAATAATGATATATTCCTGTCTTGAAAGTCTCAAGGCCAAAGCCTATTCCTCTTAAATTCAGTGTCAAGGATCTTACTGATTTAAAGGGATTGGTTTTCAGCCATCAAACTAGAAAAGTATGCCTTTACTGACAGGAAGAAATATAGGGTAGGATAGAAACAGGAAGGGGAAGGATCCAGGATTTCAGTCACTCAGGAATGTGTGCAGGATCCACCTTTGTTATTTGAATGTCAAAGAAACGTTGTTTATTCCTTAAAGTGCAAACCCCCTCAAGGTGAAGTCCAAGCATGTCTATGATTGTAATTTCTCTTGACTGTAGGAATCTTCTTCCCATTTCATTTTTTCAATAATAAAGAAATTGATTGTAGTATTAGACTTACAAGGCACAAATTTATTGGTTGTGCTCCAAAACTTTGTCTGGGTGTTTCAAACAGAGAGAAAAAAAAAGAGATGGAATCAAATAGAGATGGAATGAAAAAATAGATTCAAGTGATACTTTCGAATACACATACAAAATTTTTGTGTGTGTTTAAATGTTTAGAAGAATTTTAACCCTGAGTTCAGTGAGACTTTTTGATTCAATGAATTCACGTGAGAGTGATTTCGCAGAATCACTGCTCAGTCTGAACTCTGTGAGGCAAGGACTTGTCCTCACCATCCTTGTAGAGGCTAACAGTAGTTGAGTATCATATAAAGAATAATTCACCACAAAGATTAACTGACTCTTGTTGAGGATCCCACTTGCTATTCAACGGGCAACTGACATTTAGTAGTGATGAATTTAAAGCACTTGAGATAAAATCAATTTGCTACTTGTAAAATTTTAAATTCTATTGCCCCTCAAAAAGGTTCCCTGAATACTTGTAATGTGGTCAACTATGTGCATGAAGTTTGTTCATGGAGGGGATTTCCATAACGACTGTTTTACTCAGAAATGTAATTTATCAATGACCTCTGGTTTCAGTATATTTTGTTTGTGTAAGTATGCACTGCATATTTAGTAACAATGCTGAGGTGGGGAAGGATGGAAACAGTTAAAATGATGGAGCAGGTGAAAAAACTAAAGTATATAGGAAGACCATTTTCCTAACTGTGCTGAAAAGCTCCTTCCTTTTTTTATAATTCTTCTGATTTATACTCCAAGATTGAAGGTCTGAAGGAGTTGATCAGTCTGAGTGCAAAAGCAGTCAGAATGTTTTGCTTTGTGTTTATTTAAATCACTAGCCAGTTGATAAATCACAAATTTAGAGACAACTCTAAAATCTGATGTGGAAGCTGGTATGACAGAAAAAAATGTGTTGCTATTAATTCTCTCTCAGGACATCACTTTGGGTCAGTGTTTGAGCCCCTCTCCAGCCTTCCAGTGACAGCTCTGCTTTGTACAGAGAAAAAAGTTTCTTCATTTAAAGTGTACTAAATTTAGTCAAGTTAAGACTAAATCTTGTTGAAACAGGAAAAAAAGTACTGAGTAACACATTGGTAAATCTTTTGGTGACACAGAACATAGATAACCTTTTTACACAGACAATAATGCCCACAGGTTGTGGGTTTCACCCTAAGGAGCATTAGGCTACAATCCCACAGGGACAATTTGATAGAGGAGGTTTTCTTTCTCATTGTCAAGTAGATATCCTAATTAATGAAATTTCTTTTCCTGTTATAATTCACATTACTTTTTCTTAATTCAATTATTTCCCGTAAATATTTACTTCCTGTCCAGCTTAACTGAATGTGGAGATCATCCACTCCCTCCCTTGAGTCTTTTAGGTCCAACGTGCAGATACCTGAACCATAAAACATCCTCTCAGATTAACTGAGTAACACAATACAGGTGCTGAGAGACCTAAAGATAGACCCAAACTGATCATGGGTGATTACAGGCAATGCTCTGACACAAACCTTTCAAGTGTTGTACCAAGAAAAACAGGCTGGAAATAGGAGGATAATTAGGCTCTTTCTTTAGCATGAGCACATTTCTGCAGTGCTGGAGTAATTGCAGCCCTGCTGTGAGACACAGAAACTTTCTCAGAAGGCAGAAAATGGCTTTTGAAATTGTACTCATTCAAGAGATCACTGGGTCTCTATTTCTGTTGAATTTTTAGGAATATAAGCAAATATAAGCTTTAGGCAAGCTTGCAAAAATTAATCACATCTCTGGGATTTGCAAATATTGCTCAGACTTATTTCCCCATCTGGGTTTTTTCACAAGCAGGTGTATGGTGTTAAAACTTATGGTTTGGGCACAACAATCATGGCATGCTAGGAACCACAAGGAGGTTTCTCCCATAAAGTTACATGGGTACAAAACCAAACCCTCTGAAATTTATAAGTTTCAGCTATACTGAAGTATTTATACACTTTTGTGGGTCTGGACACTACTGGTTTGCTTCATCTCACACAACTTTAGTGAGTCAAACTTCAGAAATAAAAGTTGCTCATTCCCAGTTTGCTCAGATGACAAGATGAGTACTCCTACAAAAGCAACTGTCTCTCTTCATTGATTACTGAGAGATTTAAGATTTCTTTGCCCAGAGAGGTTGTGGGCAGGTTCTGTGCCCAGAGAAGTGTTCCGGGCCAGGCTGGATGGGGCTCTGAGCAACCTGGGACAGTGGGAGGTGTCCCTGCCCATGGCAGGGGGTTGGAACTGGATGATCTTTAAGGTCCCTTCCAACCCGAGCCATTCTAGGATTCTATGATGCTAACCTTCTATTTTTAGTAAACAACCCCGGACAAATAAAAGCCCACAGGGTATGTCCTAGAATTCCACTGGTCAATACTAAACAAAGTGTTCCAGTCTCCTACATGAAAGAGAAGAGATCCTCAGAAGGGCAGAATGTAACACATTTAAACTCTGGTGTCTGCAGATGTCACAGCTAAAAGTGAGTCTTTAAATTGCATCTCTAGAGTTAATGACCTCGTTTTGATTCTTAAGACCCTTGCTTTGATATAAGAAAAGCAATGGAGTCATAATGATCTGAATTTTTTCAGACCCAAATTAAGACTCCGGATATTTACTAAATGATTCGAAAAGGTTCCTATTGAAAATAGCCTAGTAGATAAAACAATAGGCTTGAAACAAGACCCTGAAAATAACCAAATGTGGCCTGTGTGTACATATAAGTATATTTTATGCTCCATTTCCAACATGGATATTACAATAATATTTCACACAAATTATAGGTCAATTTTCACAGAGATGCTGCCCTAAAGGTGCATGAAATTGCATTAGGAGGGGAAATTCACATCATACTTGGCAATCACAATTGAACAGAAAAGCAATGTTTTAGTAACCTCACAGCTTTGAAAGTGGTGGTGGATTTCATGATGTAAAACTAATGTTCCACCAGAATGCACCAGCTGTAATTAAAATGGTTTGCATTGTTCCTCAGTCTGTGAAACCTTCTATGACTGCTAACACAGGCACCTGCCTTACCAGGGCTTACGCAGTTTTGTTATATTTTAATTTTCTAAAAAAAACCCATGCCAAAACACTTCTTCTTATGGTATTCCCCATGACCTTGTAGCTTTTTCTCATCACTGTAAAAACTTGAAGACAATTGAAGTTCATTCCTTTCATGAGGTTTGGCTGTTGCAGTTGGGGAAAAAAAAAAAAAAAAAGATAAAAACTTCAAGAACAGGTCAGGCCAAATTCCCAGATTGCTGGCCCATGGAATGGACAGTCAGTGCTCCTTCCAAGGCCCAGATTTACCTGGCCAGAATCCCTGTGCTTGATATTTCTTATCATCTGGCTCCAGGATTCCAGATGGGCTTAATTAGTGAGAAACATTAGTCCCAAGGACAGAGATAGAATTAAGAGCAGACAACTCCTGGCTCAATTTCTTTGATTTTTTTAACCCAGAGTAGATATTTCTGGGCAGCTGACACTTTTTATATTCCTTTTGTCAAGAAAATTTTTCTCCACAGTTTGCAATTGCCTGGTAAGTGCCCTAAGGAGCAGCTAGCACCTGATTCTTTCCCTGTGGTAAATTTATCCTTATATTTGTCTGTTTACTATGTTCCAGCTCACCTCCAAAGTCTGTTTAATTAAAATCTATATAATTAACAGGGCCAATGAATGAAGAAGTTGAAATTCCTGGGCTTTGTGGCTCAATAGCTGATAGAATTTTTATCACTGACTTTTCTATGTGACTCAGTTTATCTAATAAAATCTAAAATTTTAAAAGCTATAACTCCTTGCATTCCTCAGAGGACAGTTTGAACATAATTCAGCTGTGACAATAGAAAAAGAGCAATTATACTCACCTACATGGTCTCAGTGAAAGGAGAGGTGTGGTTTTGTTCAAAAAGTAATTGCCTGATGTAAATGGACTTCCCAGTGAGCCACCCACACCCCTAATTCTGTGTTTCAGAAAACAATTGGCATGCAAGCCACAGGAAGTCTGACTAAGAGATTTAATGTCCCCAGATAACATTCACATGAATATAGTTAATCATTATTTAAATACTCTCAGCCAGAACGTGGATTTTCAGATGGCACCAGCCTCCCCTTCTATCCCAGGGGTGCTACCCTTACAAATTTAGAAAACAGATAACTAATGAAATGTTTATATAAATTTCAAGAGCATGATTTATGTGCACCTTTATAGTCTTAGCTCAATTGAAATCAATTTTTAATACTCTGTGCAGGTCAGTTCTGAACTACCATTACAAGACTCACTGCTGTGAGATGTTGTGGACAGGAAGGGCTGTCCTTGGAATGTGACAGTCTTCCCATTGGCATTAGACTGCTGCTTTTGCTTCCTAGGAAGAAATGATATGTAAACATTTTCTTCAGAGTTCTTTAAGAAGCGAGTGCTGTTAATCTTTTTTTCTCCAGATACAGAAACCAATAGTTTTCTACTAAATGCTATGTAGGTGGCTGGTAAAAGAATGTGAATGAAGGAATTCATCCATCACTATTTGAAACCTCACTAACATCTTCCCTTCTGCATAAAAGAGGTGCACCTTTACACACCAAATGGTGCAACAGTCAGATGTATCACTGCAAAAAAGTGTTACGTGGATTTTGTGTCACTGGGTTTGGAGAAATCCTTGGATTTTTTTCCTCATTAGTTTTATGAAATGAGTCTCAGTATGTTTCATATTTGTCTTTATGCTCAGTGCTTTCCAAAACAATGTCTGATTACTTTGCTGCATAATTAAAAAAACCACAAATGGATAATTTTTTGTTTCTTTTCTTTTTTAAAGAACACTGTGTAGACTATGATAGCCACTTCACATAAGAAAAATTCCCATGCTTATGAGGCAAGTATAAAGCAAACCCTTCATTACATGCCCCCCCAGTGTGGTTCACTTTCATTTTCATTTATAAGAGAACAGAATAGAGCTTGGCAGGTCATCTACTTTTTTTTTTTTTTTTTTTTACAGATGTTTACAGCTGTTTTGTTTGTCACAGGTCAGTTAGTGACTTACTGGCACATTCCACAGCCTGGGAGCTTCTGTCAGACCTGCTTCTTCACACCTAATGAAGATGACAGGAAAGCCTCTGGGCAATTTTGCTGTCCTAGTAGCTGAATGCCCTGAAACACAGAAGTGGAGCACCTGCTCATGGCTGGATCCACAGGACGGCCTGGAATCACTCTTCCTGTGTGGATGTGCATTTTCTCTCACAGCAGAAGTTGTTGCTCTGCTGTGGGCTGTAAAATGGGAATTCAGACCTCATAACAGCAAGGGTTGAGTTGTTCATGCTGATGGATAAATAGGAGAACTCTTCATTCTTACTTGTGACACATTTAAAGCGGACCCTGTTACCTGTTCTCTCTGATCATGGTCACTGGATCAATAATGCACTATTGTCTTTTTTTCATTTGCCCAGAGAAGCTGTGGCTGCCCCGTTCCTGGAGGTGTTTGAGGCCAGGTTGGATGGGGCTTGGAGCAATGTGAACTAGTGGAAGGAACGAGATGATCTTTAAGATCTCTTCCACCCCAGGCCATTCTGTGAATCTATGATTCTCTTCTTCTCAGTAAGGCTTTTTTTTTAATACAAATATTCATGAATATTGTTGAATTTCTTTTATCCTTTGACTGACAACCTTTTTATTTTTTTTCTTTTTCTCCACCTTTTTATTTTTATATATATGTATATTTTAATATCAGTGTGGATGATGTTCCAGGATATTCATAGAAAAACACTAATACAGATCTCTAATGAAAAAAGCACACCACTGTGTCTGGAAAAAGAACCATATGCTTGAGTTATCTAAACTCAAGAGCTGGTTTAAGTAAACTGGGGGAAACACAGACTTGAAAAAGAGGTTTCTTAGAAGCATAGAATGGTTTGGGTAGTAAGGGGCCATAAAGATCACCTAACTCCAGCTGTATATAGAAATAACTCATTACACCTTCCTATTCAATGGTTGTTAGTAGTTTAGGACCACAGAATCACAGAATAATTCCTGGCACAGGACAACCCCAAAAATCCCACCATGTGACTGAGAGCCTTGTCCAAATGCTTCTTGAACTCTCTTAGGTTGGTGCTGTGACCACTTCCCTGGGGTGCCTGTTCCAGTGCCCAACCACCATCTAGATGAAGAACTTTTCCTGATATCTAATCTAAACCTCCCCTGATCCAGTTTCATGCTGATGCCTTTTAGTAGCTACCTGAAAACAGAGGCTAGAAAAGATTAAGAGAATAAAAGT
Source organism: Platysteira castanea (assembly GCA_013397175.1). Classification (NCBI taxonomy): domain Eukaryota; kingdom Metazoa; phylum Chordata; class Aves; order Passeriformes; genus Platysteira; species Platysteira castanea. The sequence goes on from VYXC01001260.1 coordinate 439,860, forward strand.
AGGTATTTATTTGAAGGGCCTTCAAAGGTACATCTTGGGAGTCAAAAGCCTCCAAGTGGCTCCACCTAAGACGGACCCTGGGTCATGGGTTCTTCACTTTTATGTCTGGTCCATTTGCATATCAGGGTTAATTCTCCAATTATAACTTCAGTTGATGATGTAATTACCCCTTTCCTCCTTTCAAAGGCTTTAGTTTACATATTTTGGGGCCTGGAACAACAAAGTGTCCTTGAGGAGTAAACCTAGAGAGGTTTGTTATGTCAAACCAGCATGAGAGAGCAGTGGTTAACAGGCCACATGAACCTTCAGAGTTACACACTAGGCAGCACAGGATTTGAAAAGTATAAAAGTTAAAATCTAAGGCATCAATGCCAGTTAGGGTGTGTGAGTCTCAGCTTGCAATCACTTTGGTGAAATGAAGCCACAATCTCACCTGAAGTGCTCTTTGCAAGGTGGCTGAAGAATTTTTACTGGGCAGTGTTCAATCACAAGCAGTTCTCCTGGGTGGTAATTTCCTGTTACCCCAAGCTTTTGGCTCACATTGGCACTGATTTCACAATCTGAACTACACTGCACTAGCCACTATAGGAATACTGTGCTTGACAAATGATGGACTTAAACTTCACAACGATGCTATTTTGGGCCTGACCAGAGCAGTAGGTATTGAAAATCTGTCTGCTGTGATTTGTTTCAGGAGATATTGTGTCCAGTATTCCAAAACCTGCACTGTGACTTTTATCGTAGAATTTCTCCAGGCATTTGTGTCCCTTCAGACAGGCAGCTTGCTCCTCATGTAATGTAAGGACATTACATGAATGTTCCACTCTGTACTCGCCATGAGTATGTAGATGTGCCCGTCCCCTAGCTCACTCTGCAAGGGCTGAGCTTTACTATTCTTTAGAGTGAATGAAATTATACATTAATTCACTTAGAGCAAAAAATAGATGCTGCATGGACAAGACTTCAACTGGGGCAGTTGAGCCCCAGCTCAACTGCATTATGATGCAGCCCCAGCTGTATTATGATGGCTGTGGCAAAAATCCCTTTGCCCATCAGCACAGGGGAAAAAATGCGGTGATCCCTCAGCTTCCAGTCCCTCAGGCATGGACTATTCTGCTCACTCTTCAAGTATAGACTAACATGTGAAACAAATATTCACAGATCATATGCTTTATTTGGGGTATTATCTTATTCCCTATGCATGGGCAATATCACCTGAAAGTTCTCATGAAGTTAGAGGTCAATAAAACAGAAACTGGCAATATTATTACACTACAATGCAGAATTCAGTTTTTGCGCTGAACTGAAGGAAAATCTCAACCAGCATTTGACTGTTTGTTAATTACTGGTTTATTTTGACAGTTTTTAACTGGTTTTGTACAGCAGAAGTCACTGCGTTTTAAACATTTCATAAAAATGCTAAAATCCTTGCCTTTGACAAAAGGAAAAAAAAAATCTTAAATTTTGCTCCTTTATTAAAGTGTAGGCAGACCAGAGCCACAGCCTTTCCCTCACTTCCCCGTGTGAGGCACCCTGCCACAGAAGATCAGGGTGTCCAGCAGGACCTGTCTTTCCCAAGCCCACACTGGGAAAGAAGCTTGTCCTGCACGAACTGTGTGGTGGCACTTGAGGTGATCTGCTCCATGGGGAAGCTGCTGCCTACTCAAGGACTAGAAAGCTGCCTGTGCGGCCTTCATGCACTGCAAAGAACATCTCAGTGCAGCTCTGCTCCTCGGAGGGGCTGCTCACCAGGAACTTGCAGGAGCGGGAGCAGGGCAGCAGCGTCAGACTCCGGCGCGGCCACTGAGGCAAACGCAGCCAGGCTGAAAACAGCAAGTTTTGCACCCAGATGGAGAGTTGCTCTATGTTTAAGTAGGAGCCTGTGCAGAGGGTTTCTAGGAGCAGTGAGCTTTGATCCTGCAGGAGCATGTTGCCCCGGCGATGGACAAAACACAAGGAATATCCCATCAGACGCCTCCTGGAGCACGTGCACTCCAGCACCACACGGATGTCAGAGCACCTCTGTGGATGCTGCCTGACAGTGTCCTGCTCCAGGATGAAAGAGTGACCCGGGGGTGGCCGCAGGAACACGAGCAGCTGGTAGAAGATTCTGTTCTCGAAGATACTCCAGGATTCATGGCTGCTGCCCGTTCCACTGTCTGGGAAAATCTCCGGCATTAAAGTCCTCCGGGAAAACTCTCGGCTGATATACAGGAGGTCACGCACCAGCTGCTTCAGGTTCCTACACGGGTAAGGCAGTTCCTGCACTGGTAATCGGGTGGATTCGGCCAAAAATCTGGTACCGTTGCGTGCTTGGCTGAGGTCTTGTTCTCTGTTGTTGTCATCCTCCTCCGTGCTGCTGGAGGCAAGCTTCCTTTGCCAGGACAGCCAGCAGACCTCCACGAGCATGGCTGCTGCAGTGGCCCAAAAGAGCCAGTTCTTTATCACAGAATGGACGAGGGCTTCTTCCAGGGACCTGATCTGCTCAACCTCCTGCCACAGCCGTGTCATCTCCTGATGCAGAAGCTCCTTCCGCTGCTGCATCCGCTGTGCTGACACCATATCAGCCTGTGGATCATGCGTCAGCCTGGGCAGGATGGCCAGCACAGCCACTAGGAATGCAATTGTCATAGTCATGGCTCGTGAGAGGTGGGGGAAAAGGGGGCCAGCAGCTCTGGGTGAGAGGGAGCATGAGGCTGGGGCATCAGGACAGGAGCTGCCTGGTGCTGGCTCCCACTGTGACCTGCTCTCTGTGATGTCACAGCCACGAGAGCCCCATCACGAGGTTGACAAAACCCAGGCTCCATCCCCACCCCCTGCTCAGTGCGTTCTGGGCATCACAGCACTGAGTGCCAACACACCCACAGGAGCTCCCAAGGGAGCTTTTTCCCTTGCAAAGCAGACAAACTCCCAATGCCACCACAGAGAGCCCTGAGCTCCTCTGACCCATCCCCAGTGGCAGACTCCTGCCTGGCCCTGAGGGGATTAGATCTCTTGCTTTGGCTTAGAAACCCCCCTAGGCATTTGCTCCAACCTTCATCCGGCCCAGCCCAATCGTGGAACAGAGCAAAGAGCTGAAAACAACAGATGAAAAAGATTTCACTGACTGACAGAATCAGAAGGGAGCCTTGAGATCATGTTAAACTTTGATTAATTTGAGCCCGGGCTTATGTAGGATAAAATTTAGTGTGTGTTTCTGCAATATCTAATAAATATCGACAATCAGCAGAGACACTGACTTGCCTCTTATCTTTATTACTAAGGCCAAGTGTTGCAGTCTGGTGCAGCTTCTGAAAACAGCTTTGGCCCACGGAAGAACCGGGGACACGATATTTCATAGGTGTTCATTTGATCTTTATTTCTCCTCCAGGCAGCATGGCTGGTCACTAGGCATAGACTGAGATCTCTGGGAAAACCCCCGCAGTTTCCCAGCCCAGGCCACACAAAATATCCAATAGCAAACAGAGCCCAAGAACGTGTGACCTGAGAGCAGGGGTCCAAGAGACCCCGTGCCCCTCCATGCATCCCCCCAGGCCCCCCTCCCCCCAGGGGGAGCAACGGGGTGAGCGCCAACACCTCACCCTTTTGTTTTTATTAAGAAATGACCAACAATTTTCAAGAACGAAAGCAACCCTTTGAGTCTCAAAAAAGTCCAAACAGAGCATTTCTGAAGCATCCCAGAGCTGGCAGGAGAGAGATGGAGGCCTTCTGAATGCACTTTGTGGGGAAACTGAGATAGAGTGTTTTCAACTAAAGATGGTTATTTCTTTCCCTCCCCCCTTTTATCCTCCCAT
>VYXC01001261.1:0-43612 GCA_013397175.1 Platysteira castanea
GCCAACGCGGGCCGGGGCCTGCGCGGGGGTCCCCGAGCCGCCCGGGCGCTGCCGCACGGCCGGGACCTGCCGGGACCGGGGCCGGGCTGCCCCGGGGCCGGGAGTGGCCGGGGAGCAGGTGAGGGCACGGAGGTGTCCCTTGCTGACTTGTGCCTAACCCTGGCCTTGCCACCGCCCGCTTGGGCGCGGCAGCGAGGGGCCCCGAGAAGCGTGCCCCGAGCGGCGGGTGCGGAGCCAGGGCTGCCGGGGGCGATGCCGAGGCGGAGGGGGAGGCGGGTCCCTCTCGGCAGCCCCGCCGGCAGTAGCCCTTCTCCTCCCTCCCGGCTCTTCTCTCGCCGAGAACTCTAGAGCATCAGTTGCTCTTTTCATTGGTTACAGCTCTCCTCATCCTTCCAACTTCGACAGGTGATCAAAGCATCGTGGCTGTTTTAGGTACTTACTTAGGGTGTAATTGCTTTTAAGAAATTGATGAACTTGGCTTGGAATAGCTCACATTGTTATTCTCTGTTTGTATGTATTCCTTATATCATGGATGTCCAGATAATAGAAATTTCCTACTTAAGTTGGGAGCTGCTATTGCTGTCACTTTAAAATGTCACGTTGATCTTTAAATTTGCAAATCTTTACATGAAACGGTTTCTGTAGGAATTCAGTCCACTGAAAATGTTTGAAGCATTTTAATGACTTTGTTCTGAGATCTGACAGCTACTCGTTTAAAGAAACGTCAGTAGAAACTTGATGGAAGATAAGATTTTTAAATAGTTTTGTATTTTTAGTATAGTTGCTTTTAAATGAAAAGCAGTTGCACTCATGCATGAAATTCAGAATTTAATAATAAATTATGTCTCAGGAGTTTTCCCTTATTTTTGGCTTTTAAAGATGCAAAATGTAGCGCTTGACAGCTTTTTTTACCATTTATAAAGTATAACTGGTACTAGAGAGAGAAATAGAGGAATTTCTTTGGGCAATAGGGTGGTTAAATTGGTGTCTTTTAATGTATAAAACTACACCAAAGCATAAGCTGTTCTTTAAGAGTGCAATTTTTTTTTTTTTTTTTTTTTTTTTTGTTTTTAAGCATTTTNGCATTTTCCAGTATTTCAAAACAAAGTAGAGCTGCCTTATGGAAATCTATAGAGATACCGTTTTATAGAAAAAACCAGTTTTGTACCCATAGAAATACTAATGTGAAGTCAAAACAATTAGATTCTGTTAGCTGAACGTGATATATATAGATGAGAAAATACAAAAATAAATTATGTGTAAGAATTACAGATTGTACCAAAGATTTTGCAAAAGAAATTACTTGGCTAAATCCTAGTATTTACAGATGGATATTTCCTTGTCTGTAATGCTGTGATTCTGTTAATATAATTTTCCTGCAGCACAGTCTTATGTTACCTGCAATTGCCATTGATAAACACCAGGTCAAAGAACAAAATATTTTGTTGGAAAACAAATTACTTTAGGTAAGACCAATTTGATTTACAAAATCACTTTCAATTAAAAGGTTTCTTGGCTTCATTGTAGTGTAAAATAACTTATTTGTGTCACTTCCCATGATTTCACCTTGCATAGTGTCCTTCAGCTCTGTCACTTGCTCTTATTGGAGTTGACAACATGTAGTAAGTTTAGCACTAAGGTAAATAAGATTAATGTAAGTTAATGTCACTTAGTACCGTTGAAGAAATCTCCAGCATCAGCCATGCGAAAGTAGCTGATCTTTGTTTAAAAATGTTTCTTTTTAAATACAAATGATGAACATGCAAAATCACAAAAAAAATAACCAGGTGTGTGTATGGCTATATGTATAGTTGTGAATGCATGTATGTGGATATATGTGTTTGTCTTTATGTATGTGCTTACACACCAGGTGTAGATGCTTTTCTGTCAGAAAGAAACATTTGAACAGATACTACTTTTTTTTTAAAGCTGCCAAAATCAATAGCAGGACTCTTAAATAGGAGCATACCTTAATATATCTTTAAATTCAACCAGATAGTGTAATTTTTTAAATTTCTGAAGAAGAGACATCAATGTGAATTGTTTGAAGAGAGAAGACAAATATTTATGACTGTTTTCACAAGTTACACATTTTGTTTCTGTCTGTGTTTGGTTCAGTCTGTTGTGTTTGGTTCAGTCTGTGTGTGCTTGATTCATGCTATTTGTATTTGGGTCACATTGTTGGTTTGCTGTTGTTTCTCCATTTTCTGTGGCTGCATACAGGGAGGGGTGGTTTTATCTGCATGGATGCCTGGGTGAAGGAACAAATGCGTCTATATGAGGACAAAAATGTTAGCACAAATTGCTGTGGTCAGGGCTGCTGTTTATGTGAATCAAGGATTTTGCTGAAAGTAGGTACACACATCTGTGTGACAAGTAACTTCCTTACACTGTGTGACGGATGAATAGTTGCCCCTCTCATGGAACAACATTTGCTTTCTGTTCTTTTCTGGATGTCCCCTATAAAATTCAAACTTCCTGTGATGTTTTGGGGCATTATGTCAATTGCTGGATGGTGAACAATGCCAGGGCAGCAGGTGCAGAAACCAGGCCAAGTCTCTGAGGTGACCACCAGCACAATTCAGGCCTGGAATATGAAATAAAGTGAGCTCTGAATTGAAATGTATCCATACAGTGTATGGCATGTACAGTTGTATAAGCAAATGAAATTACTTACTCATAACATTTACAGTCTAATAATCCTCAATCCTGGCTGAAGAATTAAAACATGCTCCCTTTATCCTACAGAAACCCAGTTTTTTCCTTTATTCTACAGAAACCCTGCTTTTTAGGTCTTAGGCCTTGAAACCACAAGAGTGAAGTGGTGGATAAGCACACTGCTTCATTAAACAGAACAGCTGTAAGCCAGTGAAGAGTCACCTCCTCACACAAAAATAAAGTCTTTGAAAGACAGTAGACTACGGAGCTGTAGTCATCTCCTCTTCATCCACAGGTGAATTGTCTGATTTATGGATGACTTGTACCACCCAGTACCATCCAACAGGGTCCATTAGATTAGATGCAGTGCCAGACAGAAGCATTCATTCTGTCCTTGGGACCAACCCAACTGGAAAGGAATATTGACATTTTATGCATCATGAAGCCAAATTCCTAGACACAGTCTATTTGAACCACTGGGATTACAGAAAATAAATGTATTTCATCCTTTCTGATGGATGCAGCATGGTATTACTGTTGCTCATTGTCCAGTTTGAAATATCAAGAGTTCTCCCAGTGCCTGCGCTGCATTTCTTGTATTTGAGCACTGGAAGGAATGGAACAGAGACCTCAGTGGCTCTGTTGTTCGTGTTCCACCAGATTGAAAACCTCCAGCTAAATCAAGGAAGGCTTCACATGGAAGTGTGCAGATACTGTTGCCTCACACATCCCAACAAGGGAGTATTAACCAGGCTTCCCAGCTGTGTGGGATAGCCTATTCCTTTCCTACCTACCACATCTCTTGCCACAGAAGAGAGTGGAGGTAGAAATAGGGGTTTAGTGTGAAAATTCTGAAAACCATAGGGAAGTTTGGCGCTGAGCTGCCATTTGAGAGCCAGTGGGGTGAGAGTACGTGACTCTGCTGGGACTTGTTCAAATCTCAGTTATTTTCTCATCAAACTAGGTGTGATGCTCAATCCTCAGGCATTTTGTTCCTGGACATCAGGTAAAGACTGGAGATTACATCCTTGTGTTGATCTTGGAGACATGAATTAGTCTTCATCTGCTTTGGAGAAGGAGGTCTGTGTGTCTGTGTGGCAGCTGCCATGCATCAGGAGAGAGGCCACTTCAACTTTCCCTATTCTCAGAGAAAATAAGAAGAAACCTGAAAGCTTATCTTTTAATTTCCACTTCCAAATGGTTCCTGTATGTCACAAGAGCTGTTAAAAGCAAATGTGGAGCTTGAGGTATTTGTTCATTTCCAAGCAGGGATTTTAGCTCTGTCTTCTTCATTATTCCCACTAAAGTTTGAGAGATTGTTCATAATAAAAAGATTTGGCAGTTTCATGATTCACTAGGCTGGGTATCCAGCCAAGATATAATGATGCTTCATCAAAAGCTGTCAGCTTACATTGCATGGGCTGGGGATTTCAGATGATGGAAGACAATCTGAAGACCACAGAGCCTTAAAATAGTAAGAATTGGAGGACTGCTCCCTGAAGATATCATGATGATACAATAAAAAAGTGGTGAGCACCCCATAAGCTTGGACGTCTCTAATTCATAATAAAGCCTCTATAAGGGCCCAATTTCTGAAAGCTCAAAATAGACACCAAGCTCCTCACCCCAAGATGCCTCCTGATCATTCCAGAGGATGTTAGGCGGTGCGTTTCCCTATTTCTACTCACTATTTTTAGGGACTTGGCAGGTCAGAGTTGTGCAGCTGCTGTACAGAAAAGTATGATGAAAGCTGGGGAAACCTGGAATGCCAAGGGAAGCCCATTTGCATGCATCAGGCTAGTTCAGTCCCAATTTTATTCCACTTTCTTTAGATTCAGTTCATCTCTGCAGTCAGCAAATTCCTCCTTGATACATAGCTGTATTTCCTTCTGCTTCTTCCCAGATGCCTAGCTCAGGTAAGCAAGTCAGGCAAGCAAGACTGAATCATGCCAGGAGAACCAGGGGATATGTCAGATGAGCAGTACATCAAGAGCTATGAGGAACTGAGAAGAGAGATATTTAAAATATGCCTCAGCTGTAGTCCTGCAAAGTAGCTGTAGCAAAAAAAAAAAAGTTAAATGTTCCAGTCTCCCCAGGTTTTATTGTCATTCTCTCATTTACTTTATCAGTGCTAATTGGGCTGTTCTTAATGCATGGATGGGAGGTGGCTCTCTGGCAGGAAAGGAACCTCTTTGGACCAGCTGCCCTCTTGCTCCTCTGCAGAATCACTGCTGGGATCCAAATTTGTGACCAGTAAAAATGAGAAGATGAAAGAGCATAGTCAAAGCTCAGAAATTCAGGGTATATTGTCTTTTGTCCATCTCAAAGATGGACAGGTTGCTAAACTTGAGACTCAGGAATGAGTGACATATAAGTAGTTTTTCTTAAAATCCAGTGAAATTCTTTCCTTTGCAAGGTAACCCAAGACCTTTGCATACTCTGCTAGGGGTATAATGTCTGTCTGAGGGGTAGCAAACCCCCAGATGGCTTTGTTCATCCCAGACACGCTGGGAATGGCAGCACATAGCTATATCTCCAATTGGTTTTGTACTGTTTTCTTCATGTGTGCAGGATTTTCAGCATTGAAGGTGCAAAGAAACCACTTCATGCTCAAAAAGACCTGACCTGCACCCAAGCTGAATAAAATAAGCTCTGTCTTGCAGTAGCAGTGAGCTAAAAGAAATAACTTGTTTAGACTTTTCATGCGTTTAAAGGACTTCTCAGCTTGTAATTGAATTTAGGAAATGGGTTCTAGTTTCAGGATTTATTTTGTGGGTTCTGGAATTACTTACTTTTTAAAACAAGAATTCTCCTTTTTTTTTTATTTCCTACCAGTTTCCTTCAGTTTCAGTTTTGATTTTTCTCCTTTGCAGTTTGCCACTTAAATAAAGGAAGAAGGAAACCTGGCACAGAAGCAAACCAATTCTATAAAACCCAAGAACAGATTTTCTCAGTTTTCCATCTCATATTCCCTTGAAATCTCCTTCATGTGTTAAGAATCCTCAGTTCCTTATAACAGCAGAAAATAATAAATGCTGCAGACAGAACCACTCTGTCTGCATTAGCTCAATTCCTTTATTATCTGTAGTTTATTGTGCATGACACTGCACGTCTGATCGTGGATTCCTCAGGCCGACAGACCTGCTATTGAAATCAAAGGCAGTTTTGGCAGCGGCCACAGGACTGCACTGGCACAAAGTCACAGGTTATGCGCTTCAGGGAAAATGCCATCACACTTTGGAGCAGAAAGGAGTCAGTTAAAAGGTGAAGGAAATGAGGGCTCCGGTATTTAATATTTCTGGGTTGCTGGTTTTTTTACCTTTCAGTTTTGTTGACATGGGAAATGCAGAGCTATAGTGTTTACATTAATCCCTGCTCTGGAGAAAGGCTGGAGTAGATATAAAAATGGTTGGGAAGACTGTGGGATGATGCTTTCAAGGATCAAATACTTTCAGTTACTTGTTATGAGTAACTTCTGTGCCATTTTTTTTCCAAATAGGGTAATTGTTTTTAAAGTGATATACCTATATGCAAATTAATCTACAGTTAAAATGGAAGTAAAGGTGAAATAGAAGAACCTATTGACATTTTAAAAAATCATATTAATTTTAGAGGAGAAACAGTTTTTATTATCTGCTTCTGTTTTGATTGTGAAGAACTGAACTAGCTAAATAACTTCTGACTGGAAGCGTTCCCCTCTTGCAAATGTGATTCATTTGTTTCCTTCACACTTGCATAGTTGATCATAATATTAAGCAGGGCTACCAGTACCATTTTGGCCACTAAGAAGCTCCAAACGACGCCACAGTTCAGTGTGGTTACGGTGGCCACGAAAATCGGGTCAAGTCCTCTGAAAATAGGATGCAGGGGAGTCCTTGCTCAAATTGGTCTTTCTACATTTGGGAATTTCCAGACATTTCTTAGAAGAGCTTGCAGTGACATCTGAAGGCCATGCAGTAGAAAACCAGGGATCTGAAAATTCCTTTCTTTTCCTCTCTGGAAACATGTTTTTCTTATGAGATGCAGGAGCTATATAAACATTTTTCAGGAAAGCAGAAGTTGTAAGCCTGATTAGTTAATGGGATGCTATACAAATGCTAGGAAATGGGGAGAGACTAGGAGAAGGCTATCTGCAGAATTCCAGCTTGGAAGAACACTCTGGAAACCAAAAGTTAACTAGCAATTTGTGTGCTGCTCTAGAGGCAAGCAGGCTGGGAGCATTTGCTGTGAGCACCATCTATTTCATGTGCTTTTTGACGGAACGTCCACAGTTGCATAATCCATAGGGAGTTGCCTGCCTATAGGTCCTTGTTCTTTGACAGATCTGTCACACTTCTCAGAAATCAAGATGCAAAATCCATCACTCAGGGACATGGTATATGTGTATCAGATACTCTCTGGGGGATGAAGAGTCCATTAAACAGCAAGTCCCTAAACTCATCCATATGAAGAATTCATATCTGTGACAGATAGAATATGGAGAGTATCCATCGTCTAACAGGTGATCTAAGTCTAATGTGCTACTAAAGCACTATAAATATTCATTTTATTTCAGCCTCTCAGAGAAGTCTATGGGTGATCCCAGAGGGATAGGAACTGCTTATGCAGAACCTGAGTGAGAATAGAAAGATCATGTTGTACGAGGGGGATCATGTCTCTGGGAAGCAATGGCACTCCCAGCACTGGCAGTTTGAGGCGAGCATATCATTGCCTGCATGATACAGAGCTGAAGATACAACCTTCACAATGAAGCTCATGGTAGACTTCTGTAAACTTGCTACACCGTAGAAGAAGAAAGAGTGTAGTCATATGTACAACAGCTAGTGAATCTGTAAGAAGTGGAGGCACAGCAGATTTATTGCTCCTTAAAGGAGGTAGGCAAAATGTGGAAATCAATGGCATTAAGACAAGAGTAATCAGCTGGGTGAAGTCATGGGGTATTCTCTTTTATAAGAATTTTCTCTCTTCACTCACAGGGAAGAATGTGAGCAATTCACTTACTTCAGCCTGTCAAATTAAAATGCCAGGCATTCTAGTATACCTTCTCCATTTCTCATTGTGACTCCATGTAGGTTCTTAATTAATTTCTTTTGTCTGTGAAGACTGTTGGCAAAGATGTGAGATTTGCATTGAAATCAGATTTTATAATTAAACAAGAGCTCAGGTACTGGGTTCATGGTTTGGTGTAGAATTCTCATTCAGGCTCAAGTCTGAAGTTCCTGAAAACTTAAGGGAGGTTTTATCAAAAAAACTCTAAAGCATCTTGGCTCTGGCTGAAGTTTTGGCTTTAGTTTATAACCAGATGAAAAACATGAAGAGGTTCAAGCTTACATCCAAATTGAGGGATATTTCAGATTTATATTCTGGCCTACTTACCCATGTTCTTTTTTTTCTTCTAGCTCATTTCCACTGTCTGTTTTGAATGCTGTGGGTGGTGCTGCTGTATTTCAGCAGTTCTGACATCTCTGGTGGTGGTTTCAAGGTATGAGTTTGCATGGACTATTACACAGCCACCTTCTGCACTGGCAGGTGCCACAGTGTAGACACACTCCTGCTGACCCTTTCTGGGAATCCAGCAGATGCCCCCTGGCAGCAGTTGGACCTGCCCTTGCACACAGCCATTCCTCGGCTGTCTGGGTTTGCTGTGAGTGGAGGCAGGACTGAGAAAAGCAGAGCTGGCTAGGGCCCTGGGCAACACCATGCCCACACTCTGTTGAGATTTACTTCTGTAAAGTGTCAGTGAGTATTTGACTGGACTTACTGGGGGAAGAGCACTATGTGGATTTAGGCTTGGGATACTGCTAAACTTACCTGAGCTTTGCTGAAAAGGCACCTCTGTGTGCATTTTCCAGACACCACTATTGTCAGACTCATGGGACAAAGGTAAAATCTGTGTTAGTAAACTTGCTTTAAAAGTGCCACACAGCCTGATAAATTTCTTTAACAGCAACAACCATTGACAAGTAATTTTAAAAAGTCTGCAGTGTAAAAATGCATTACCAAGGTTGTCTGTGGGTACCCTATTTCATGCTGTAGCTGCTAGGTTGCACAATCCAGCCACAGTATTACGGTGATGCCTGTGAAGCTTTTGTAGATACCTTCTCTCCACCTCTTACTCCTGTTGTCCATGGTCCTTTTACATCTCTTCAGCTCATCTGTTTTGTTTCCTTTGCTCCACCAGAGAGCTGAAAAAGTAAAGCAGTTTAATTTTTTTTCTTTCAAGTCATGTCTCAAGCTTCAGTCTTTACTTTTGAGGAAGTCAGTATTTCAGTTCTCAGTGGTAAGGGTGGCAGGTACCAGAGAACCCCCTATCACCCCCCACCTGTGCGGGAGGCAGGACTTGTTCCAGTACTGCCCTGGATAAATCTACACTTTGGAGACTCCTGAGCAAGGGCAGGTTGGAAAACCTACAGGATGCAGCGCATCCCTTTGCAGAGGTAGCAGCTCGTTTTTGAAAGCAGTACAGTTATGTTTGCTTGTTCTTATCCCTCAGCTGATGAACTTGGCTCAGTAACAGACGCTGAAATCTTGTGCATGCAGAGGGAAAAGCTTTCTAATGCTATTGGAGACTGTAGAAAAAGATTCACGCTTTTTTTTATAATGATGTTGCAAAGTATCCCCACTCTCCACTCTGCACCAGCAGCACATCTTCAGCCAACACTGTAAAAAGCCAACACTGTAGATTTAAATTACTCTCCCTACCTGACATAGCCCTGGCCAGACCCTATCAAACCCAGTACCTGTGGAGGCAGCTAACCTCGTGTTTGAGCAGAGGGGGGCAGAGAGAATGACCCACTCCTGAGAGAAACGATTCCTGCCTGACAGGGTGCTCAGAAGCTGTGGTGATTCAACACACCGACAGCACCAGGGGCTGGGGGATGTCCTGCTTGGCTTTGTCGTGTGGCACTGTGTTATGCTCAGATGTGACACTAGATGGTGCATTCGCCAAATAATTGGAAAAGAGGGATCTTCCCAGTGTCCAAAACTTTTGGCGCAAGGCTGACGGTAACAGTCCCATCTGCTATGTAATCCCGGGGCATCCTTTACACAACTTTTCACAAAAGTAACTCTTCCATGCAAGAGTTGAGTTCTATGCTTCCACAGCTGCCAGGGTGGCACTTTGAGACTTTGGCACTTAGGCATGTAGGTTTGGGGGATTTTTTGTCTGATCACAGATAAAGTTAACAAGTCACTTAGAAGCAAGCAAACTTTGTTGTCATACTGAGTTTTAGGGATGCTTGAGGTGGGATAGAGGAGGTATATTATCCCACTCTGCCTTGGTTGTGTGGTTTAGGCCTTCGTCCTTCTGATGATTACTACATACTGAATGTATGACTGTGTATTTTCATATTTTTAGGGTAGGGTCTTAGACCTTGCCTACAAGGAATAAATTATGCTGGATTAACGACACTGATTTAGAAATTGACTTAGTTAAATCAGTGCAACTCTCCTGAGCACTTTATACCACTTCAGTTTAAGTAATGAGTCAGTGAGTAACAAATCAATTCCGTTGGCAGAGAGTGAGAAAGATTAGACTAGATCTTCAGCCCTTCTATCTCAGTATTTATTAGGCTAAGGCCTCTTCAGGGCTTGTTGCTGTTCTCTTTAATTTTCTCTGCCTAATGGACCTGATCCAGCTCTTGATGGCATAAATGAGGGGTTTTCCATGACCTCCAGCTGGGAGCTGGAGATGGCAATATCTTTATTAGAAACCTAGAGAGGCTTAGAATGACAGATAATTCAAGCCTGTCTCCTCGCTGCATACCGAGTTCTCAGATTGTTGCTCGTATTTCAGAAGTTGCCTCTGCAATGATAAATACATTACTCCACATTCAGGGCAGGAAAATTCATCCTCTAAAGACAGCAATCTCTACTAACATTGTGCTAGGAGTATCACTATGCAAAGAGTCATAATCTGATTTAATTTTCTCAACAACAGCTGATAACATATTTTAAGGTGGGATGAAAATAATTATTTTCAGGAATTGCTACAAATGTTGTGCATTCTGGTTGGATAGACTCAGGACTTATATTATTTCTGGTTTTGTAGCAGCTTAACTAGAATCTAGACTGATGTTGCACTTAAATGAAAAAAGCACAGCTGTTTCAAAAAGCATTTGAAAAAGTCATGCTTTTTTTTTCTTGGTGTTCTCTTTCTCTGCCTTTGTTCACACTTCTACAAACTATTACTACTAAGAAGGATATCTGAGAATATGCTTAACAAGAATATGCTGAGTTCTACTCACTGCATATTTTGCTTATTGTTCCCAAAGCTTCTTACTCCTATCTGTAGAGAGCAGCAGTTGAACTCTTGGACTGTCTTCCTATTCCAGGAAGAGTAATTCGCTTGTTTACAAACCTAAGATTTTGATTTAGTGCAAAGTAATCTTTCTCTTTCTGAACTGGATGTTAATAAAGCTGTAAACTCTGTAGCCAGCAATGTCCTGGCATACTCTTACAATTCACCTACAGCTCCTGGAAGTCTTTGTGTTTCAAGTAGTGATGCCACCTTCCACTTCTATCTCTATGCCAAATGTGATTTCTTGTGTTTTTTACAGGTTTATAATGGAACTTACATCTTTGCCTAAATTCCTTTGGACAAGTGACAACAAGCTTGTGCATCACCATTTTCCAGACATACTGGCTACTGTTCATACCACACAAGACATCCCTGAAGAAGTTGTTTTTGGACCATGCATGCTCCAGAACACTCTGCTGGACACTGTAGCTTTCATTGCTCTCAAGTGTTCCGATAGACGGAACATCCACTATGTATTTAAGGTATGAGAAAACAGTGTTTAATGTTAGGCCTATCAAAAAGAGTTACACCATCCCTGAGAAGGTAACTTTGCAAGGGGCAGGTTTTTGTTTTGTTCAGCACAAGTAACAGCTCCTTCAAAGAGAGGTAGCCAATGCATTTCTGATTTATGAGGTGTAGACTGGAAGGACCTAAGGAAAACTGTTTCCTTTTCAGGAAGAATACAAAGTCCCACTTCTATGCTGATGATTGATGACCTGCTTCAGATCTGACATGGAATAGAGGGGAAGAGGGACAGATAGTTTATTAATCTCTAGTTCAGGTTTTGTCAGGACAAAGGAGGTGTTACCTGGAGGTGTGACAGCCCTGTGGGAACAGAGAGGGAAGACTCTGGCATTGCACTGATTCATGCAGGTGGTACATTCACATCATTTATTTACAGATCAGAACTGCTAACCCAGTGTGCTCAGTTATCCTTAAAAGTGAAACCACAATGACCACAATGGCAGTCAGGCAACTAGTTCACACAATCTTTGGGCAGCCACAACTTAACTGCTATTAGGACATGGACCTCCTCAAGTTACCTTAGATATGTATGTTGGTGTTACAGCTACTCTTTTCAATCACTGTAGGGAAGGCAGAAGCCCCAGGATTGTGATGGACTGTTAAATCTCTGGCTCTAGTTCCCCTTTTTTTTTTGTTGTTTTATCATGCTGACCTCTTACCCTGGCTTTCTGGGTCTTGGAGTGCCTTTCAGTCACCACATGCCTAGATGAAGACAGAGAGGTGTTTTACAATGTGAGGGAAGCCAATTTCCCACATTCTATGGCATGAATGGATCTGGGAGAGATCCAGGTTTGTCTAAGATCTCTGTGCTCTGGAGGAGAGAAATCCCAGGGCATATGTGTAATATGGAAGATACAGTTGTTGGGAGATACCTGTTCTAGCTTCTGCTTTAAACAAATTAAGAAAGAGATTCAGGGTTTATCTGACTGTTTTGAGTTTCTGGCATGAGTTTGCTTTCTTGGACGGTGATATTAGTATTCCAGAAGACCAACAAACTCTTTGGAGAGAGACTTGTCCTGAAGTGAGGCTTTATTTTTGGAATATTTTTGTATTTCTCCTGGGAGTTTTGAATTACTGTGGAGAGAGCCTCAAAGGTTTTCTACATTTGAAGACCCCACTAGAGGGATGGCTTCAGTGTTTTTCTACACTTGAGCTAAGTAATTGCTATGCAGCAATGAAATTGGATGCCTGAGTTGGCTCAGATGTCTGTCTTTTGGCAGTAAATACATGAAATTCTGTGCAAGTAGCTGTTTCAGATGCAATCAGTAGTCCCATACCCTGTTAACTACTCATAATTAAAAGTAAACCCTCCAGAAATCAGAAACTACCATTAAGCTCCTAACTGTGTGTAGTAATTAATTAAAAATTCAATCATGATAGTATGTTGTCATCATGGCACTGAAGTGAAAACAAGACAGGGTTTTGCTATGCTGGCTATAGTACAAACAGAATACTCACGGGAATAGTTTGGCAAGGTGAATTCATTGCAACTGAGGTTTCTGTTCATCACAGCTCGTCAGCACTCCTGCAAGACTTTGGGGAGTATTATTTCTAACAAAGGTTTCATCATCTTGGGCTTTTTTGCTTAGACCAGAGGGGGACTCTGTAAATTTTTTTTCTCATTTTCTTTGAGACTCTAATTTGGGCTCCTGGGCCCAGTTTGTACACTTGGGCAAAGAAGATGCCTTGGCAGCCATTGGCACAGGTAGTTCTTTCCAGCTGAGTTCCTCTGCCCCTTACAGCTTCTTGGGGGTTTCAAGGAAGAGCCTTATTTTCTCTCTTCTCCAGCATCTCCCGAGGGAGCCGCATTGCCTCCATACCCCAGCTGTGACTGAGATGTTGGACTGTGAAGCCCTTACCTCAATATGGGTGCAAAGGATCCATCTGAGGGATTGACATCTCCAGAAGAGGGTGGATTTGCCTCTGGGTTTATAGTGTCTCTAAACACATGAAAAACTAAAGCTGGTTCATGCTTCTAGTTGGCAGCACCTAGATCTTACCTTTCATCTGGTACTCCTCCTCACCTACTTTAAGCTCACTGAGCTCTTTCCCTGGAATCCTGGTTCCTGGCGGAGCTGTGCTCCCTTTGACTTTGCTTAGAGCAGCGGGTGGCTGCTCGGAATATCTGAAACACAGCAACTAAAATATGACAGCCTCTGTCATAGCTGTTATTACAGCCACCGTGTGTGGGTGGGTGTTCTTGTGTCGCTGTCAGACACTTGTATTTCTCAATCATTGTTAATTACCATGGCATTTAGAGAGAACCAGTTACAGGGCATGCTAATTTGTTTTCTCTCTTACACTAATTAACTTTTATCTAATGGTGTCTGATGTTTCATTCTTGTATCCAAGCTACTAATGGGATCAAACTTTTCATGGTAGGTAATAGTCAGTTAAAACCAGAGAAATAATTAGCCAAAATATTGTTTCTGGTACCAAACACAGATGAATGGCTGCCCTGCAATTAGTGGAAAACAAAGAGCTATACATTGCTTGGGGTGAAATTTGGATCATACTTGTCATTAGACATTTTTCATTTTCAAACTTCTTCCTTTCCAAACAATGACTTAGTGCTTCAAAAATTAGCTGAGTTTTTTTATGCATATAAATGTTGCCCGTGATCGCCCTGTGTTTCAGCCTTCAAGCTATGAAAATCTTCCCCATCTTCCAAATATTGCAGAGGACACATATCTGCTTTGGTAAACACCAAGGAAAAACCTATAAAGAAATAAATCATTCCCTATTCAATGTAAGAAAGTAACTAAGATTGGAGTCACACACTGAATGATGAAGACAAAGCCAAATGTTTTGTACTTACTTATTTCATGGTCAACCTGTGACTAAATGACTCAGGAGTAAAAATTATATGTGATTTAGGACTATGCTGTAATATACACACAGAACAGAAATTCAATTTGAGCAATAGACTTAATATTATTTTTTAAATTTTTTAGTGCTTGACCTTACAACCTGAGAAACATTTTTTAACTTAATTTTTTGGTATTTCTGAATGCACACAAATTGAAAGTAAATCAACCCCTTGCAACTCTCAGAAATTATTTAACAAAAAATATTGATCTGATGAGGTTTATCTCTTTAGATACCTTGAAATGAATTTAATTAATCTAGCAAAGGTAAAAAAAGGAATACATAATTTTATTTCTGAAAAAGGAAAGGGATCATATAAGTGCTTCTTAGTTGTATATATTAAAAGCTGTATGTTATGTAATCTAGCCAAACAGATATGTAGATGTCTACTTGGGGTATTGAATCAAATAACCATGATTTTTCTTACACCTCCTGATCCATATCCTCTTATGTCAGTGAAAAACTCCACATGCAGCTGTTCTGAGTGTATGTTCATACCCGTTTTCACACTGCGCTGGTCCAGGGGTCTGCACATCTCTCACCCCCCAAGTGACAGCACTCACACATCTCCTGACTCGTATCCCGTTTTCCCACGGGATTGAGACCCCTTCTTAGAGAGCATCACACCTCCTGCACCTCTGTGATCCACACCTGGCACAGTCCCATGGGATGGTCTGCACAGGACAGGGCTAGAGACTGACCAACATACCAGGCCTGGCATTGCCATGGGAGGTTAGACATGAGCATTGGTGTCTCCTCCTCCCTCCCATGCAGCTGTATTCCCAGAGCTCTCAGTCCTCACGTCAGAGAAGCCTTCTCCCTATGATGCCTTTGGATTTGGTGACTCTGGCAGATATATTGGGCTCACAGCTTTGTCTCATGTGCTCAGTGTGAGGCAGAAAACAGGCTTTGTTCTTGAACTGGATGAAAATCTTATTTTGGGCTTCAAGACCTGTAACTTCCCTTCTTTGTGTCCTGTCTCACAGGTAGATGTTACATCTGTGCAGAGTCCCACAGGACTGCCTTGGATGAGACTTGTACAAGCAGCTGCCAATAGCAAGGAGCAGAACTTGGAAGCTTACTTAGAAAACAGTCAGTTATACTATCGCTCCATCAGGAAAATCAATAAAAATGAGGAACTGCTTGTCTGGTACGATGAGGAGCTTTCCAGCCTCTTGGGTTTCAATGAGATAAAAGCTCAGAGTCCCCAGAATGGTAAGTACCAAATTGCTGACTGCAGGGGTCACTGAGGACAGAAGTGAGTCTGCATCTTCTTTAGTATGTGGTTGTCTTGTAATACAAAACCTGTCTAAATCCTTAGCTGGTCAGCTAAGAGATAAGTCCTTTTGCTTTGGGGTTTGATCTGGAGGCACAGAGCAAGAACTAATTTGCAGTTCTTAATGCCATTCTCATTGCTACTTTCTAGCAGAGGATGGTGCACTAGGGATTTATGCTGAAATTTTTGAGCTATGCAATGGAAATCTATGCACTTGGGTAACTTGGAATCCTAAAAGTCTAAAGCATCAGTTGGAAATAGGCCTTTTTTAGCTCATTGAGAAATCAGGTATAGGCTAGTGTTCAGCTTTAATCTTGTAAATGAGCAGGGCTTTAAAAATACATCAAAAACCTAACAGCACTGCATACAGCACAGTCTGCCTATTTAGTGTGGGACACAGTGGAAATGAGGAAAAGGGCAAGCTTTCATTTCTGAGATGTTGCTGGAAATTCATTGCTCCAAAAGAAATTGACCTGGAAGTTGTTAAAAAACTAAAAATGCAGGTTACAGAGACATCAGGCAAGTCAGTGAGGTCCATAGCAAGCCTGACTCTAGCTGTCATTTTCTCCAAACTTTATCTAGTTAGACTGGAACAAAACCATTTCTGTATTCCCATTAGTTGATTCAAACAAAGCTTATATAGATTGGTTGGTAAAGGAATAGGTTGGTAAAGATATGAGTTAGCTAATTTACATGGTAATGTGCTTGTCTGTAAATTAGTGTTAAATTAATACAGACACATTCATAGCACTAACTAAATAATTCCAGCTGGTTTCAGTGTATTCTGTTAGTTTCTGTGTAGACACACACTGCCAGCCCTTTGGATTTGTGAGGGAAGAGTGTTGCTTGCACAAGAAACACTATACCTAGACTCAAGACTTCAATCTCACAGGTATAGTGTTCCATCCATTTCAGCAGCCTTATTTTCTTATAAAAAGTTCATCTTCTGTAGTTTGTAAAGTGATCTAAGCTGTGCTGAGTTCCACATTAGGAATTTTTAGTTCTACCCAACCAATTTATGAACTTTCCTATGTATCCCAGGCCTCAGGTGCTGTCTGGCTTCACTTGCATTTTAAAACTGCCATGTTGTGAAATAATGTAGCATGGATATAGTGTAAGGTTAAGATGTACCATACTTGTGTTGACTGCTGAATTTTCTATTATCTGTTCATGGGCAATCAATCATCCCAGTGAACCAGAGGTGCATGTAGGTCTGAAGACCAAAAGGAAAGAGTGTTCCTTATTCCTCCTGCCCATCACTGGCGTTGTTTCACTTTGAACATCATTTTCTGTGCTACAGACAACTGTGCCTTAAGGCATACAGCAGCTTGCCAAATGAGCATGAGTAAGGGCTTCAGGCATTAAGGTCAGATGATTTTTGAATGTTATTAAACTTCCGGAGTATCCTAAAAATAGAGGCTCATGTCAAAGTCTTTGAATCCTGGTCTAAAACTCATTATTGCTTGGATATACAGCATTTAACATTTGTCCTGAATTAAAGCCAGTGACTTAGTTAAGAAATGTAGACCCAAATCTGGGTTTAGAATTCAAATCATTATAAAGTCTAAATGGTTTTATCTAGATCATGGTGTCCTGGCCATTTTATGTACTTTTATGTAATATAATTACATTTTATGTAATAAAATCTGGGCTTGAGAGTCTAAATGAAATAATTTCTGCCAGTAGCATGGAAGCACAGAAGCAAATAAGAGTGAACCGTTTTGCATAGCAGGAAGGGACCTGAATCTGCACTGGCATTAGTTTTACCATGTGTAACCTTGTTTGACACAAGAGGTGTTTCTGGTTTTTTGTGTCAATGACAGGATCAGGATCTGCATCCATCCATGATTCCACCCTTGCAAAACTCATCACTTGTCTGTTTCTGCAGAGTTGAGATGCCAAGAATGCAACCGAGTCTTTAAATGTGAGCATTCCTATCTGTCCCATGTCCGCTTCCTCTGTGTCCCAGAGAAGAGCGCTCTGCTATGGAGGAACTTCCAGAACCCTAAAACTGAAAAGAACAACCTAGCTGAGCAGACCACGAATTTCCACAGTCTGGCAAGGGACCTGGAAGTCAAAATGGCAGCTTGTAAAGATGATGCACATGGTCTTATTGGAGAAAGGAGAGCAAAATCTGAAGAGGCTGAGAACAACAGGAGCAGGAAAACAGTGTTGTTGGAGAAAACCAATAATTTGACTGAGGAACGTAACTGTGGGGGCAAGGAAGAGGTTGGGGGAGAGCATGCATTGGCTGGTTCTTTCTGGAAGCTTAGCTCAGGGAGGCAGACAGCTAGGAAGGATGCTTTAGAGCAGAAGCAGAGCGCTTTCACTGAGGTCAGGAGGATGAAAGAGAAGCTGAGGAATGAGAGACTGCAGGAGCCAGAACAGGAGGATGGCACAGTCCCACTTGGTAAAGAGCTGGTATCAAAGGAAGTGTTGCTGAACTCCTCTGGTAGTGCATTCTCTTTTGTTTGGCCCACCAGAGCTCGAGGAGAACAGAAGAGTGCTTTCAGCAAACCCAGTAGGTGTGTAACGGAAAGAGCTGCAGTAAATTCTTCTCATCCCATGAGTGAGTCAGCAAAGAGCCTGGGGGAGCTGTCCGGCTTCATTACCACCACAGACATCATGTGCTGCAGCACTCTTCTCAATTCCAAGTTCTTTGTCAGTGATTTGTGTAATGCTCAGATGCTGCAGACGAGCATCACTCGGAGCAATGTTTTCCCATATACCTCAGAACCGTGGCCCAAGCAAGCAGGAGGACAGTTACAAAACACAACCACCACTTCCTCCTCCTCCTCCTCCTCCTCCTTGACTCTTCTTCCCCCCACATTCACATCCTTTGGAGTGGCTGCCCAGAACTGGTGTGCCAAATGCAACCTGTCCTTTCGCATGACATCTGATTTAGTCTTCCACATGCGGTCACATCACAAAAAAGAATACTCCTCAACCGAATCTCAGTGCAAGAGGAGACGAGAGGAGAAGCTGACGTGTCCCATTTGCCATGAGTACTTCCGAGAACGCCATCATTTGTCCCGGCACATGACTTCTCATAATTAGAGCTGTGCAGACAAATGTCACCAAGGGACCGGGCAGGTTGGATGAAGAAGGGAATGATGGTTCACTTACATCCATTTCTTTTTGAGTTTACATTAATTTCTTTCAGAAAATCACTGTTTACAATAATTTATAATAGATGCTTTGCGAAAAAAATATAAAATGTTTACAAGAGTCTGAGTGAGTTTTAAGTTTTGGAAACTCAACCTAGCCCTTGTCAACCTATTTTTGAGGAAATAAAACAGTGAAATTAATCCACATGCAGTGTTAATTTTCAGAGTAGGGATCAAAATTATAGCTATGCAAACAGAGTTTTCTTTGCTTGTATTTGATTTGCTGGTGTCTGTGCAGCACAATGTAAATACAGAAATAACCACCTCATTGAATGAGGAACCTTTAAGCACTAAAAAAATCAGAGCTTATATGCTAAAAGAAAATAAGTTACTATTTCTAGCAGCATTGGTGGACTCTTATTCCTTTCTGTTAGCTGAATCAGCTCTTTTACCAAATTTTTTAGTTAAAAACCAACATCTTACCATTTCCTTGGCTTTGAAAGGGACCTGAATTTAAGACTGTTTGAAATCCATGATTGTCAACAACTGACCAGCAGACTGCCAAAGAGGATAGGACTTGTAAAGCAGAATATCCAAGTTCTATTCTAGGGTCTGCTGCTTTTGAAATAACTTTTACACAGTGAAATCAACTTGGGTCTGTATCAAAATGTGACCTGTTGTCAACCTTATTGTGTAGACAGGAAGCAAATATTCTAACATCTGTGTGACTTTAGTAGGCATGCAGATCTGATGGGAGTAGAGTTTAGCCTGTGGTTTTCAGGTTTTGGATATACCAAAGGAACCAGTTGGGGTATCTGAGTTACAATTAGCTACTGATATAAAGAATCTGCACACTTTAATTGTGGATGATAGGCTCTGTTCTGGTAACTTCTAGAAGAGGAATGGCCTTCACAAAATTATACAGGCTTACATGAATTGCACTGCATCACACCAGCCTGTCTATCCTCTGGTTTCCACATGGGCCGATTACAACTTTTTTAAAAAAGAAAGTGGCATATTCTTTCTCTTGCCTGTCCATGAGACATTTTTCTCATCTACTTTGCTTTGAGCTTTGCTGAGTCTCAACAGCAGATAAATTTGTACTGCTCTGGGTGGTAGGAAACACTGTCTATTGTTACTGGAGCCTTTCATTACTTTTTAAATCCATTTAGGGGCTTGATTTTGATAGTTTATGACACTGTGTTCTTCAAGCAATCATTTCTCCTGCTCTTGTACAGGGTTTTTTCAGGTTGTCTGATGTTTTTGTGGCCTGTCTCTGAACCTCACCTGCCTCATCAAAGGCTATTATTCCCTTTCAGACAGAGAATGATCAGAAACCACTCATTTCCCAGCTGAGAGTAAAGGACATTTCAATATGTTCTCTATGTTCCACCATCCTGATGGTACACTCCAGTGGTTTTTGTATACTGGACAGAATTTTGAGTTACCATGATGATGCCTAGCTTGGTAATGGAAGTATCAGCAAGTAAACACATCTGAACAATAAAAGAGACTGACAGTCTTAGGCTGTCAGTTGAAACCAACGTATTAACACTCATTGTCATCTCTTGGGAGATTTCTGTAAGTCAGGAGATAGTATTCTTCCCAATATATTGCTGTTGAACATTAATACATGGCTGTTTCCTATTAATATAAATCACTGGCTGTGCACACCAGCTTTATTTTTGAAACATAAAGTGATAAAACTGCTACATTATGCCTTTGAGTTCAGAAGACAGCTCTGGTTGGATTGTAACACAGCTTTCCAGGGTCCGTGGTGGAAGCTCTTTCCCTCAAGTCATTAAAAACCAAAATGAACAAAGACTTTGAAACATGGAGCACAGGGAACAACCTTGCATTGAGTAGGGGATGATGTGGTTTCCTTGTAATCTTTCCATCTCTATTTTGTGTCCAATAAGATTTACTATGTAAGGAATATATTTATGGCAAAGTTTAATGGGCCAAATTTCGCTCCACCTGGGTGCCAGCCAGTTTACTGTGAAGTCAGTGTCCATAAAGTGTAATGAAGGACTCTGTGGTGTAACTGCATTCATATGTGGTCAGGGTTATGTTTCCCATTAGTAGTTTAGGCCAGATTGTGATCTCATTTATTCCAGTGCAAATCCAGAATAATTCCATGTTGCTACTCCTGATTTACATTAATTACTTTAAGATCAGCCTGGCCCAGTATAAATAAGACTAAAGATTTTTTGGTACCATTACTGCAAAATGTTCTCTTCTGTACTTACTGAAAGATGCCATGTTTTCTTAACAGTTTTATGATTAGAAACCTAGCTTCAGATTTCTTCTGGAAAAAGACAGGACCAGCTGTATAATGCTCCCCAGTATTATTTTGGCACATCCCTTCAGCATTACCCTGCTCCAAATGCCTATTTTTCCAGGGCACTGCACCTGGTGTATAATTTAGATTGGAATGAAGGAGCACCAAATCTTACTGGTTACATGATTTCACTGATTCTGTGTTGGACAAAGTGTAGAAAATCAACCACTGAAAAACAGATGCTAAGTCTCAAAACCTCTTAAAATGGTGTGTTAGACCTACCTCCTTAGAGTTCCCACTGATAATCAAACTTCTTCACTCTGCTTATGGTACGAGGCTTAAGCAAGCATCAAGATTACAGGGAGAGATAGCTTCCCTTTATATCATGGAGTTGTTTTCTTTGGGAAAAAAGAAAAGGTAATAACTCTTACCCTGTTTCCTTGTGGGCATATCTCAGCCACAGCAATTCATATAGTGTTATGCTGAGCAATGTAGGAATGCCTTCTGTGCACAGAAAGGCAAGAGGACCAGTTATGAAAAGTGGCAGAGCTGATTCAAAATGCAAAAATGAGGAGAGATTGTTAATAAGCTTTATTTCTGGTACTTCAATAAGCTTTATTTCTGGTACTTTCCTCACCTCCAGCTCACGGGCAGTGCATTTTGGTCCTGCTATGTAAAGATTGAGGATTTCCCCCTTGTTGCTGGCCGTGTGGGCAATACTGCCTTTGTTTTTTCAGTAGGTGGCCATCAACATAAAGACTGCATTAACAAATTGGTTCTTATTCTGAGGTAAAGGGTTTTGTGAACTAAGACATATTTAGACACACAGCAAACCATTTACACACACAGCCGAACAATGTGACATCTTGTTGCCTGCTGCATCTGTGCTGGTATCAGTGCAAAACCACACAGATGCCAACAGAACCAGAACTTGGTTCCCTATGTGTAAAATCAGCTCTTGTGTAAAGCTCCTTGTGCAGGCACAGTGAAAGTCTTTTATGTGTCTCAAGTTTAACTGAGTGTCTCATCTAAACTGGGTTACATAAACCAGGGGGCTTAGCCAAAATTTTTGCAGATTTTATTTCTTTAAATGAAAATATTCGTATTAAAGCTGAGTGAACCAAATATTGAACAGGCAGAAGGAAGCCTAAAGAGACAAAGAAAAACAAACTTCCTATAATTGAGTCATGCTGGAAGCTTATTTCCCCTTATGTCTAGAAGTCTGAAAATTTAAATTGGTGCAGATGAAATCCTGCTGGAAGGAAGTAACTCACCAAGGCAGGGGGTTCGTGAAGAAATGAAGGATTGCATTCTGTCCCTGTGAAACACTGTGATTTTACAGCAGAGATCTCTGTCTTTTCTACAAGTAGAAATGCTAGGGGGGACGGGAAATAATTTTATTTTTAAAACAGGAGGAGAAAATTTGTAGTGAGCTGACTAGTTCTTTTCCTGTCTGCTAGCAATGAACTGTTCATTTTGATCAAACAACAGTTTCTCATGACGTGTTTCTGGATCAGTGAAAAAGGACACAACACAGTGCTGTCAAGCTTAGTTGTGCAGGCTGTGTTTCTGTAATGGATAACGAGTTTATCAATAGGAAATGCCAGATTAGGATATTTGTAGACTCACTGATCATTGATCCCTGAACTTTTTCTAATGAAGATGTGTTTCTCCATTGGAATGACACTTAGATGTGCATTTGAGAAATATATATTTACTTGTTTTTTATGAGGCAATTTTTCACTAATCAAGGCAGTGTGTATGCTTCCTTAGATCTACAGAGCACAGTTTGGAAATCACTGGACTAAGGCAACACAAAAGAAATAAAATCTGGCTGTCATTTCTTGGTTGGTGTTGTATGAATGCTAGAAGGAGAAAGATGATACTGCTAGATAGTCTGATACAACAACTCCTTTCTTCCTGCCTGTAGAAGGAGCATGATTAGGATTAAAATTCAGGAAGTCATTCTAGGTAGGATGATAAGGAAATGGTACTATAAACTGTAGAATGTCCATGTCAGCTCCAGAACCAGAGGAAAGAAGGGTGGCAGTTTCATCATGTTTCCTGTTGTGTTGTGGAAGGGAACTTCTCAAATTGCTTGTCCTTCCCTAAAAACTTTCTGTTTAACTTTCTCATTTAAACCACAAACCATGGATTTTCCATAACTAATTTTCATTTGTGCTTTTGTGATATTCAGACCTTTCAATGCAGTGTAATTTTCTACACAATTACTGTCTGTAGTTTTGTGAGGTCTAAGCTCATTGAGGTGGGCGTAACTATGACATAGCAGTTTGTGAAGACAGGAAAAACTGCTTTTAACACATAGGCCTTTGTTAATCCTGGCAGTTTCAATATTAATTAGCCAGTACTATGAAATAGTAAATAATATTTTGCCAAGTAATAAAATTCCTCAAGGTTGCACACTAGTTTTCCACTGAAATCAATCACTGTGTAGATTAACAGCATTATTGATTTAAAATGGACTCACTGGCAATTGCATCTTCATTGTTTGTTTTTCCAACTGGATTCCAATTTCTAGACATCTTTATTATACATATGTATTTCCCATATTACTCTGGGAAGAACTTATTTGCTATTTGTGCCCATTTGGTGTAGCTTTTTGTCTTTGAATGCATGGCTAAATTTTCTAAATATTTGGCTTAACATTAAACAGTGTTCATACATGACAGCACAACTGATTATTTTTAGGAAAACAAAGCAGTTTATCTGGATTGAGATATTAAAGAGGCTTAAAAGACATTAGAAGAAATACATTAGTGTTGTTTACTTATATTCATTAACTACTCCATTTTTTTCCATATTAAGAGTATTTAATATTCTTCATACATATATTGCTTTACACAAAATTCTGTATGGGTTTTAATTCATTAAAATATTTTTCACAACACTGAGAAGTTTAAGAATAAGCTAGTGCATAAAACTCAGAGCATGAAAATGACTCAAAAGAGTCCAGGTTAGCGATCACACTGAGTGTAGTTGATAAGACAAATAAGTAATAAAAAAGATGGAAAATCTGTTTAGTTCTTAAAATTTTCTTCCTGCAAAAACTTGAAGTCAAGTGTTTAACACAATTTATTAAAAAAAAAATGGCAGGAACTTACAAATGAGCAAATGAACACCAATGTGTAACTACTATGGACTCTTAACTGAATTTTGGGGGACCGTTTCCCTAATTTAATTACCTTAACAGCTGACATTCTGTAGACATGAGAAAATCTTAGATCTAGATTAGAGTTACACATATTTTAAAATAATTTGGAAGATAGATGTTCAACTAAGAATTGTAGGAAAGACAAGGAATGTTGTGTATTAAGCTCATGTCAATACCTCTGTTAGTTGTCCTGGAATACACTATTACTTCATATGTAGCTTGATAACAGGGTGAAAAGGGTATTTTTCAGGGTTTTGGGGTTTTTTTTCCATCTGTCTTTGGGGCAGAAATCTAATGTTAGCCTTAAGTAAAAACATATGATTCTTTTCCTTGAGTCAGTTAATCTGGGCACTGGGTAAAAGAGTCAATGTACTGCCTTTGTCTTGCTCATCCTCCCTTCTGACAGACACTGAGAGAAGTAGGCCTGTTCCTTTGAAGTACCAGGAGTCTGGGCAACCCTGACAGACTGGGAATGGTTATTTTTGGTACATCTAAATGATGAAATGGAGAAGAGATTTAGTTTAGCTCTTGCAGTTTGGAAAACAGACTCTTCCAACTACTGTTAGGTTTTAAAGATGTATAAATAGGAATGTACACAATTTCCAAAGGAGAAGATGTGCCTTTTTTGTCTTTGAGGTTGTTCACATGCTTTCAGTACTGAAAACAGGGATTTTCTATGGGACCAAAGGAAATCTGTGATTGGTAGCTAAACCTTAAGAAACTGAGACACTGAACATTTATGTTTGATTACAAGAGAGGAATCCAGAAACCCCAGTGAATTACTGAAGTATTTCAACCATGCACAGGAAGAGCTGGGTTCCACAGAATGGAGAAAAATACCAGCATGCTAAAAACAAGTCACTGAGCTATGTACAGGGTCCCCATCACTGACCACAGAGACTGAAATGAACCTCCCACTTGTTTCTAGGGCTTACATTTGGGTAGCTAGCTTTTTGTTTATAAGAACTAGGGGCATGTTCCACCACTGGACTATCTAGAACTTTGTAGGTGAGCATTGAGCATCTCCTTTGCTTTGACGAGTGCTGTTTCAGCTGGTGTTTCTATGTGAGGAGGCACTCCTTTCCCTTCCCAAGAAGTGCTGCCTGCAGAGATGACTGATCTGGAGGTGGGGATGAAGATGTAGAAGTTGGTTTCATCTACCTGATACGTCTGTGGGGAATGGCAGCCACCACTGGTCTGCTCCCCAATGATGAGAGCTCTGCCCAGTCTCTTCATTATAGACACAAACTCTTCAGCAGCCCCAGCTGTCACAGCACTGGTAAGGATTACCAGCCCCTTCTGAGAGCCATACCTCTCCCCTGTAAGGTGTGAAAAAAACCATCAGAAATGAATCCATTTTCAGACATTTATTTGTCTGAGCAAAGAGAAGCCACGATAGAGGATTCGCTCCCTATCTGCTTTTAACAACCCAAGAAGTTTGGAAATCTACTTTGTACCTATGATACTATTGAAATACTTTTAACACAAGGCCACTCTGTGCTGTAAAAAAAGGCTGTCTCCCTATGTGGTGCTCTTGTGCCATGAGTTTCTGGTTATGAGCTCCATGAGGAGAGGAGCCAGCTCATGATTACTATTGTTAGCTCTTTTGTGGCTTTGGCTTTTACAGGAGCTCCAAATCTCATCAGAATAGTGGAATAGACCAGTGAGAAAAATGACATTTTCCACTGTTGCAGCAGGAGTAGTCAAAGCTCATCAAGGAAGCATTTTCAGTTTCATCCTCATCCCTGCTCTAGGAACATGGCTGTCATAGAGCTTGGCCTTCAACTATGCAGGTATCACTTTATGAAATTACAAATCATAGTGGTTTTCCACAGTTTTTTTATAGTCTGTAAGTGGAAGCTATACAAGGCCTTTGTCCCAAACCCTTCAACAAATACCCCTTTATTATTAGAATCTGAGCCAAGTTATCTTATTTTCTTACATAAAACAGCTGACAGGAATAGGAAGGATTTTGAACCTTATTTTCAATATATATGAACATGCTAGATACTTTTTGAGAGTTTAGTTTCTTTGAAAAAGTGACCAGTGGGTAATAACTAGGACTTGATATCTCGAAAACTAAACTGCTCTAAAAATGTCATTCTGTAAGTAAGTAATAGTATGACTTTTAATTCTCATGCTAAATTCTAAGAGAGGAGCCAATAGCATGATAATTAATTTTCATACCCTCTTTGGTCTTCTCATTTCACTATAAACATAATAACCATTAGAAGACTCTTTTCACAGTAGATATGTATAATACAGGACCAGATCCAGCTCCTTTGAAGTCAATATGGGTCTGCCCGTTCTCTTTGATGGGAACTGGAATGTGTCCATAGAAATCATATCCCTTAGCACAACCCACCTCTGACTGCCTGGGAAAATAGATGGACCCTGCAGACTGTGACAAAGTTTAACCATTTCAGCATGATCCAGGCCAACAACTGCAGACACCATTAACTTTTTTGCTACTATCTTACCTCAAGAGAGGAAAATAAAGCCCATGTTTAAGGGTTCTTAGCACTCTTAACTGCAGTTTGTGAGCACTGAAGAGCTCTGTTTCTGCATGTTGCAGCATCCTTTCCACTTCCACAAACAGTGGGGCAGGCTATGTGTGGGATGTGTGACTGATTTCCAAATGCTTTAAACTCCCCCAGATATGCAAAATTTAGTGTTTCTCTTCTCTGGACAAACTGGGGTGTTAAGGTGTTTTCATCTACTGATGTAGGTGGTACAGAACAACATATAAAACGGTATGGGAGTATTGGAAGAGGCATTACTAGAAGTCTAGGCAACACTGGATTCATTTTTAACTTTGGCAGCTTTTAAAAGCAACAAGTTACAGCTGCTGTACACAGTATTTGGCTAAACTTCTGGGGACCAATTTACAAACCTCTGTGCCTAACATACCCCATTCCTAGGAATGATATACTGTCATTTGTAGATGGCATTGAGGGACATGGCTGAAATGCACATTTTTTGTTTCTACATTCTCTACACAGCTTGAGCTGATCATGGCAGGTGCATTCACCAAGTGAGTTACATTATTTAATGGCTTGCTTCAAAATGCACAAGGGAGAGACATCTGAAATGAAAAGCTACTCTGAAAAGAAATTGTCATTTACCTTTGAGCTGTGGCTGGGTCCATATCTCCTTTACTGAGTCACTGGGTCTGTCGTAAACTTTGTCCAAGAGAACTGGGTGTCCTTCATCAAAGAAATATGAGCATAGGATTGCTATTGGTGTAGTGGAGCCTCCAATATTGTACCTTTTCAAAAATTAAAAACATTAAGGAAACAAGTGAACATTTGTGTCAGTTTCCCTTCCTAAGTATTGCTCCTTAACATCAGTCCCAAAAAGGCTTATGGCTATATTTTGATACATTTACATTCATTCTCCCCTACCAGCATTTGCACTTCTATCAGATAAACAAAATCCTGTCTAAGAGTGTTGGAGTTTTATTGCCCACAACTGACTTCAAAAGCAAACACAAAACTTAAGTCTTATTTTTTTCTTGATGTTACCTAGAAAAAGTCAGAAGGTAAGCAGACTCTAAATCTGCAGAGAAACATCAGATTCTTGTTATTCTACCCTGAGTAACCCATTCTGTTCCTGATGTAGGCAGTGAGGAGTGAATACCTAAACCCTAATACACAAAAGTAGATTCCAATTAAAGCAACATATGTTTGTAGAACTGTTGTGTTCTTTTTTTTTTCTACACAAAATGAGAAAATTTAGTAGTTTAGATGAGTCAATTTTTTTTGTGCCTAAAGATTGTGTTAGTTGCTTCATTTAGCACAGTTGTAATTGAAAACTTTGGTTGCAGTGTAATTCCACAGCAGTCTCTAAAGATTAATTTTACTGAAGAGCCTGTCATTGGAGAACCCCTGCTATGAATACACACAATTAACTACCAACATATTTTTGCCTGTCACGTTTCACTAATACTAGAGCACATACAGCTCTAGAGATGCTTGTACTTTGCTTACTGATAGAGTGTGGATACAGTACTTTCCTGTAGGTGATGTTAGGAGTACCTAGCACAGACATTCCAGCAAAAACCTGCTAGAAAATGAGTTTATTCAGTTCAGTCTATAGCTAAGATTTTTCACCTCCGGAAAAGGATCCAACAATCCCGGACGCCTCTGTTCCGAAGAGTGAAGCTATGTCTTTATTCCTCAGCATTTGGGAGCTGTATGATTGACACTGTGACTGGCTAGAAGTTAAATAACCATCTTCAGTGTGTCCCTGATAGTGCTGTGCTGCCAGGAGGTGCTGCTGCTGCACAGCCCATGAGGCAGCTTAGCCCAGCAGAGCCCAGTTTCCCACAGATGCCATCACGGCTGAAGTTGGTGGCAGGCAGGGCAATGCTGGAACACTCTTCCTGGGACTCTCTGGCAGACAGTGAAACTGCAGTAACTTTAGTCAGTAATAATAACTGAGCAGTTGCCAGAGTTCTAACTTTTGGATTCTAGTACTCCTTCTTACAGATGTCTTGTGTGACCTTAGGGAGGCCTTTTAGTTTATCAGTGTCTCTTGCCAACGCTACGAGAGTTAAAAATATGAAGTTCATGAGTGGCACAGCTGTTCCATGAAGAGGAACTATTAAGGTGAGAGACATTATTCATTATGGTTAATCCCATGCAAAATTGGAATTATCCAAATATGAAGTTCATGAGTGGCTCAGCTGTTTCAGGAAGGAAAACTTGTAAAATGAGAAACATTATTCATTACAGTTAATCCCATGAAAAATTTAAAACATTAGCCTTAAAAATATAAGCCTGGCTTACAGAGAATTTCAAAAGGCTTGTTTGGGGTTCTCTTTCATATGCCTTCAGAGACTGGGTCTTTTATGTGCACTCAAAGGACTGAAAATACATTAAATATAAAAAAATAAACCAAAACAAAACAACACAAGAAAGGAGCTATAATGAGACCTTTGGTACCTGAGACATGATTTCATTTTGCTGTTTCAGTGCCCCCAGCCCTGAAATTTTTAGCTTGGGAGAAAACTGGGGCAAGAAAGAGGGATTTCCCAGTCCTATCTCAAGTCTATTGGAAGATGGTGGCGCTTTTGCTGAATTCAAATTCAGTCATGGGTGTGTTATGTTGGCTGCTGTCTTGCCTCCTCTGTCCTCACATAGTAAGATTTCTGTCTCTGCTTTCATCACTGTGGCCATCTTTTCCTCCCTATGCTGCAAATCCCACAAAAATATTAAGAAGATTACCAAATATTAAGAGCCCCATGATAACAATAGACACAAGTGGTTCTAGCATTAAAACCAAGTCCTTACAAAGTCCTTCTTTGGTTTATATTTGTAATGTTCTGGGCTCACACACATTAACTCTGGACCACAATAGGGGCATTACTTCCCTAAGTACTGTGCAGGAAATGTGCATTTTTTATATTAATCTGCTTTGATTGCTGGTGACAAATGGATGACATCTTATGGCTTGTAAGATTTGGAGCACTGTTGACACACTGGAGCGTCCAACAGAATTCTAAGCAGTGAGCAGGTGTACAGCATGGTGCAGCAGGGCCCAGGAGCACTGCAGTACCTCTAAGCCCCTCTGTGCTCTGTGCACAAATTCTGTACAGACCTGAGAGCCCAGAACTATTTAGCACTGCAGATATGGCAAATTACATGTTGTAACACAGCCTTACACATAGTCTGTCTTTTTGACTGTTGAATCACTTGGCCACTACATGAAATAATGATTTATTTTATAAATATATATATATATGGCACATGGAGAGTTAGATTAGAAAGAAGCTAAAGAAATAAAACAAATGCAACATCCAGAACTGCATTCTGCGAACTATCCCCTAAATGTGCCTATTTAGTTCTAAACATCTCAAGTGATGATACAATTTATTTTGAAATATACTTCCAGACTGTTATTATTTTCCTTGGCTGTTTTTCTTTTCTCATTTAATCCCAGCAATGTTAGCCTGTAAACAGGACAGTAAGCCATGTAAAGTTAATTCACTGTTACAAATAAAATGTTGTTTTGAAAGAGCTTTGGTTGTTTGCCATTCAAAGGTTTACCTCATGTCTATGATTAATGCATCCGTCTGAACAATTTTCTTCCAAACATGCTCTATGATTAGGTCGGACACCTGGGTTATAAGTTCACTGTCTGCAAACATATCGAATCTCAGATAGCCGATGTTGTTTTCAAATACATTTGTGTGGAATGAAAACTTAATCAAATCTTCAAATACGTCTGGTGGAGGGATCTGAAAGAGTTTGGAAAAACAAAACAAATCATTTGCTAGCACTTGTAGCTTGACACAAAATTATGTGGGTCATGTTTAATCCAGGTGGTACACGTGTGAGGAATGTGACCAAGTTTGAAAAACATAATATATTTTACGATATTTTTGCATGCTAAACATAGGTTAGCATTGCCTGACACATTTTTGCACAGTATAAGGTGCATCAATAACATGCCCAGAATCTGGATCAGGCACCTGTTTTTCAGAGCTCAGTTTATTTTTCAAAAATACAAGAATTTCCGTGGAGCAAAGAGGCTACAAGAAAAATCCCAGCCTGCAGCATAGATCCCTGTCCCAGGCCTGCCATCCAAGCCCACACGTTGGCTTTATGAGTTCTTTCTAAACACGGCACCTGGGACTTTCATAATCTGTTTACTGGCCTCATCTGACAAACAGCTGCTGACCGCAGGTGTGAGTGGCCCCAGCTCCTCTTAATGACCCAGTCCCTGTGACAGTGAGGAACCTGATGTGTTGGGCATGTGCTAGGATACTCATGAAGTAGACATGCTAAATCTTTTATATGGTGGCCATGTGCCTGGAGTCTCACGTGTTAGGTTGCGATTTATTTAATTTTGCTTAGCTTATGTTATTAAACAACGGACTTTTTTAGTAGCAATGTGTAGCCAAATAATAAAGTTATCCTAGTAACCCCTGTATGCATTGAGATGCAGTCAGTTCCTATTGCCAAACTTCTGTTTTGCGTGCAGTATCTGAAAATGGAATAGTCTCCTTCAACTTGAGATAAGAATTTAGAATACATACAATTATATGACTTTCAGCCATTTGGTCTTTTCTCCTCAGAATTGCTGTGAAAATGGTGTTATACCTTCTTTTTAATCTGTTGCCCTCTGTCATAGCTCATCCCCAGACAATCCATGCTTTTACACTTGAAAGAACAAGGAGTCAGAAGTGAGCCATGTGCTAGCAGGTGCTCTTCCAGTTTACAATATGCCACAGAACTGGGGAGGCACTTGGGCTTTCTGCAACTACAGAGAAGTCAAGTAATCTCCTGACCTCTGTATAGTGCTCTGGCCTGGAGTTGCACTTCTGCCAAAAGGAGGTCTGCCACAGCAGAAGGAGTTTTTTCCAAGGTGTGTGAATGCAGCTGTGTGCTAATGCAGCTGTATTTGGCACGACGTTACTGTCGTTTGGCTCGATGTTACCTAGGGGAAAATTACCCATCATATGACACTTTATCATTCAGCCCCTGATGTATGCCAAAATGACCAAAATTTGTCATTAATTTAAAAGCCTGTTGGCCAGTAGTTGCTGACCTGATGATAAGAGCAAATTCTTTTCTGTACCCTTCTTTATCACTTTACCTTGTGAAAATAACCGTTGTATATGGACTGTAAATACATCAGTCCAGCAGTACTGAGTTTGTCATTTCCAATCCACTTCCCAGTGACAGCAATGCTACTTGATCTTCCCACTGTACTTTGATTAACAAATCACAGTTTTGAAAAGTATATCCGGCATGCATTGATTGTTCTGACAGATCTTATATCTAGTTCAGAGATACTGGTCCCCCCAGGAGGAAAATAAAAACATCACTCATTAGTAACATCTACAAATAAAACTGATGTGTTACTCTCAGCCACTTACTAATGGCATTTTAACTGAACACACAAATGTCTTATCTCTGTCTCCAGCAATAATTGCTAAATGCATACCTATAACCATGTTGATTAAGAATAATATCTGTCTGATGAATTTTTTTCTCTACTTCTTTTACTGTGATGCATCACATTTTTGTTCCCTGAGGACTTCAGCATTGCTAACTCTTGAAAATTCATTACAAATTTCAAGGTGGGCAGGTTGCTCTTAAAGCCCCAGGTCTCAAGGGGTGAAATAAATGTGCAAGGATCTAAACGAAAGCTCTTCTTG
This sequence comes from Platysteira castanea, assembly GCA_013397175.1. Taxonomy (NCBI): domain Eukaryota; kingdom Metazoa; phylum Chordata; class Aves; order Passeriformes; genus Platysteira; species Platysteira castanea. The sequence goes on from VYXC01001261.1 coordinate 32,354, forward strand.
GCTGCAGGAAAGGTTGTGAAAATGTATCTATTCTAAAAGCTCTAAGACTGGAAATCAGATGAAAAGCACTCATAATGTAATTTTGGGGTGCCAGGGAAAGCGCCTGAATTTTTCAGCAAAAGAGGTAAGAAGCCTGTGATTGACATGAGAGAGTTACTGCCCTGGAAAATTGCAGGTTCATGACACTGGCACATGGGCCACGTGCTGCGGGTACCTTAGGAGGTAAGTCAAGCATCAGGGAGTAACCAGGTGCTCTCCTTTGGAAGGCAGGGCTCTGCTGGCCAAGGACAAGCTGGGACAGGATGCAGCTGAAAGTAAGATCCTGCTGCTCAGTCAGACAATGTTTACATACAAATGACTTGTTGTTAAATAGAAACCTTCAGGTGCACGCTATAAGCAATGATGCTGGACTAAAGGACCTCCAAGCTAGCTCCACTTTAAGCCAAGGAAAAATGTTTTTTCATTAACTATATAGTGTCTACACTCCTATTCTGCAGACTCTTTCCGCAGGTGAATGGCCTAAGTAGAATACATGATGTGACACAAAACAGGACCATAGAATGCTGCCATGGGACTTGCGCACAGAGTTTGATCCCTGAGTCTGCCATTGACACAAACCCCAATCATCGGCAAACCGCTTTTCCAAATGTGCCTCTCCTTCCCTCTTTTCTCTCATTTCATCTCTCCCTTAAGCTGTTTTGTCTATTTAGATGGAAGCTGTTTTTTCGATAGCTATTTTCGTGCTGACTGTTGTAAGGTAACTCTGACTTCCATCAAGGTTGCTAGTGCTGCCAACTGCTGGCTGTGAAAATCAGCCAATACCCTTGTGCTTCTGCAAACCTTGAGATTAGTTTAAGAACCACGAGATCTTGAGGGCTGAATGGCAGGGTTGCACTTTTCTTAGAACATTTGGGTTCCTTGTGTACCCTCACAGGCTGGAATGGAACTGTCCATCCTAGTAGTGCCCCCAGCTCAAGGACTGAGCAGGATCAGCTATAGCCCTGACAGCTCATTCTCACTTGCCCTTAACAACACACATTTTACTGGGTGATTTCCAAGCAATCCACCCTAGTACGTCACCAGCCTTACTATTAGAAAGATGTTTTTAAGATCTAGTGTAAACAGTATAAGTTCACTACTTTGTACTGTTTAAGTGCATTACTTCTTGACCTATTTACTACGAAGAAGGGAACAGATTATTCTTTTCATATCTGGAACAGTCTCTTACATATCTGCATTTTCCTGTCTTCTCTCAGTTTTCTTCTCTCTGGAATAAACAACTCAAGTATTTTAAACTTATTCAAGATTACTTTTATTCAGTCTTCTCTTTACTCCTGTTCCTCTTTTCTGTTGCCTTCATACTTGAGCCATATCTTTCCAGAAATCCATTGCCCAAGTCTGTGCATATTCTAGATGAATTTTCTTTAGAGCTAAATGTAGCAGAAGATTTAATGTATTACTGAATTTATTCATCCTTATCCATTCCAGTTTGATGATGATGAGTATTTACTGCAACAGCTTGACCTTATTAATTTGTGCTCAGGGTATAAACTCTGAAGAGCCATTTACATTTTTACAGGACTTCCCCTAAACAAGCTACTTTCCTCGCAGAGTTGTGCAGTGAATTACTATCACCCTAGAAACAAGCAAGCTAAGATTGCAAAAGGTGAAGAGCCATTGAGAGTTAAACACGAGACACTTCTCTTTTGCATAAACTTGCTTATTTCCACTGACTTTACTGTGGTTATGTCAATATAAATCAACATCATATGGGCCTACAACAGTTGTTCCACCTTTTAGCAATAGATGTAGCAATTTGATTATTTATCTTGACACTTGGAGGCTGAGCATTTTGATTTCACTCATTAACGAAGGGATATAAGCAAACTGCACTTCCTTCTGGTGAAACATCTCTAATTATTGCCTCCTTCAGCAAGTACAACACTCTTCTATACATACATATTATTCATCTGGAAACAGGAGGACTTGTAATGCAGGAAAATTTTCTCTTTATAAAGGATTCATTTTTGCCTTTTATTCTGATCATCATTTTCAGCTGCTTATGTAAACCATCATTACAAAAATTCTCTTAGGTGTAAAGACTTCATTAAAAGTAGTTTGTCATTAAGAAGGGGCCAAAACAATCAGTCAGGGAGACCCCTCGTCACTTAAAATGGGCTTAACACTTATACCAAAATCAGGCAACTGTTCTTCCATAGGTAGACACTCAGTCACAAACACAAATGTTTCAGTATGCAAAGGAAGGTATGACTGGAGAGGGAGAGAGAGACAGAAGAATAAGAAACAGGGATTATTGAACTGCAGATCAGCAAGTTTACAGAGCTCTGTCTTATAAGCAAAATGTTATTTTCTGGATCACAAAAAATACATACAAAATCTGCCTCTGGGAAATCTGACTTTGGAAAGTGGCATTTATCCAGCTGACAACTCTGACTAGCAGTGACCTTGCTGCTGCTTAGAGGAGACATATTCACTACCCTGTATTATGCTTCAGCAGCTATTCTAGTGCAGCAGATGCAAAGGTCTGCACGCATTTCACTTGTCTGTCTCCTATGTCCCATCCTATCCTTCCTGTAGTTATTCATCATCACTTTCAGTTAATTGTGTTGGATCTGCTTCACTGTCAAGGTCATTAACAGTAAAATCCTGCTGTCAAGGGAGAGGGTGGCTTGCAACATAAGGTAGCACAAGATAAAAACTAGCTTTTAGGTTTTGAAGGAATAAATGTCATATAGATCAAGAAAGCCACTATGTCCATGTATTGGGCTGCCAAATTTTTAATTTTTTTTCTAAATTTACAAGTGCAGCTAGTGCCATCATATATGCTTCACTGCAATCTAAAGGTATTTGTTCTCTGGAGTATACCTGAAATGTTCCACAGAAAGCATCCCTCTTATGGCTGCAAAAGCAAAACAGGAGATGAAGATACTCTTGCTGCCCAGGGCTCTGTGGAGTGGGTGAATTTTCTTTTATTTCTCTCTCAAGGAAAATCCTTTAATGACTTCAATGTCTTCATTAACATCTTAATGCTGTCTTGTCTGTTTGACTTCCAATTTCCTCCAGCAATATGAGGGAATGCTTATGCCTCTGTAAAACATTTTAGTCTTATGAAAGATGTGATTCTCTGCTCTTTACACATTATTTCACCTTGGAGAAATCTCGCATTTGTCCTGATTGTCATCCAGACTGACGTGATTTCCTTCTTATGGATGTATCCCTGACCTCTTCCAGTCATTTTCCTTGACAAAGAACTATGGTAAAACAGAGGCATTGAATAGTATAATGGCATTTCTTCACTAGCTGTATCAGGATCAGAATTTTATCTCATGTGACAAATAAGATACTCTATATCCTCTATATCCTGTTCTCAACATTCAAGGTCTGAATAAAGTAAGTAAGATCTGAACAAGTAAAAACCACCAACAGTATTCACTAACAGCCTTCTGGGAACACAGTGACTAATTTGAAAGATTTATCTATTCTGTAGAATGGGGAGAAATTATAATGTGTCACTACTAATATGTTGATAATAATTGAGCAGGGAACTCTGTCAAAAGCATTGAAATATCTTTAGAGTGAAGTTTTCTACACTCAACCAAGTTAGGAGAGAGAGTTCTGGAATAGAAAACTCCTTTAATTAATTATTTCCATTTAATCTTAGAGGCAAGAGTGGGGCCAGCATCTCTTGGTTAATAAACTTGAAAAAAAAATATCCGCCCCTGGCAATGCTTAGACTTTCTCCTTGACCTTAGTTATTTGTGATAATACCACAAAGGTCATGGGCACTTTAAATCATGCATGCCAAAACTTTCAGAGTGTGGAAGTCCACGGGTTTCCTCTCCCAGGAAACATTTAATAGTTACCTGACACTTGGTCTACTCTGGTTCATTGCAAAGGCAAATGCATTCTCTTCAAAAAGTAATTTTATGAGTCCCTGGAGAAAATACGTCTCTGATAGCCATGCTAGTGCAGTAGCCAGAAAGCAGCCAACTCCATCCAAGAAAGGGATCAGGTTATCCTAACCCTGTATTTAATTTGAGGATGGAATTTTAACAAGTGCTCCTGGGAGCTCCCTCCAGCACAACAATGAACAAGAAAGATTGCCAAGGCAGACCAGTGTATAAACACTCAGGCTCAGAACAAAGCACAGACTGTTATGCAAACCACACAGCAAGGGCAAAAGTAGATTATTAAAAATCAATTTCTCCCTGGGGTCACCTAACTTCCACCCAGATACTTCTTCCAAAGTATTTCTAGGTCACTGGGAAACTGTCTGATGCTGAGCATGAGACACAATTAGAACAACTTTCCACTGCCATTACCAAAGGAGTTGCTTAGTATTCTGGTGTAAGAGATGTCAGCTACTACAATTTTATATAGAAAAGTCCGTCAAAGAGTACATGGCTGCATGTTTAGTGAGTTGTATGCACTTACTCTAGTCCAAATAAACTTCCCTCAAATTACAACCTGGGTTTGAAACCAGAGGATTTCTGCATTAATTACAACTGGAAAAGCTGCAGCATTGAAAGAGGAGGGATCACAGGGACAATGAGGTATCTTTCCTCCAATCCTGAAGACCTGCATTTTTGCTTGTGGCATATGGCAGCTGAGATTCACAACCTTAAGGTTGTTCCCGAAAAGCATGCATCCAGAACTACCATCTAATTCTACAAGCTACTACCCTAAGTGTCAGAGACAGCTCAGCCTATGAAACCTCCTCAGGCATTGGCTTCTCCTCTGGGTACAGGTAAATCTGGGTGGGTTTATGGTATGGGCTAGAAAAAAGATAAGGTATCTGACTTAATGCTCCCATTCCAGCTGGCATCTCTATAGCTGAGTACGAGACAACTGTACCTGTTTTGGCATGATCCCTGGGATGCTGTCCTTGGCGTGTTCAGGGATGTAGAGTAATTTCAGGTGTTCATCATCAGAAAGAGCTTGTAAGATGGCAGTCACCTTCTTGGCGAGTTCTTCCTCTGTATGGATCCTTTTATAATTGTCTTTGTTGATGTTCTTGGTGAGGTTGGATGCTATAACAGTCCCAATGTCCACAAAGGCATAATTATCTGCCACAAGCTTGCCTACAGTTTGCAGTGTCTGTGGCACCTGGGCACGCAGGTTGGCAATGTGTTGAGCTACAGCCATGGCTTCACTGGCCTGGATGGTGATGTGTGGCTCCACCCCAGACACACTCCATACTTTTCCAGTGACTGGGCTGAGCACCACTTGGCTGGGGATGGAGGCATATAGGGAACTGTTACCAACACGATAAATGGCGACCGAGAGGGATCCACCGACTGTGGGCTCACCAATAACTGTGGCCCGGTGTAGATCCTTCATAGAGCGAGTGAAAGCTTCAGCTGCTGAGCCACTCATATGGCTTGTTAGGATGTAGATGTCCTTGAGGGAGCCGTATCTCTTGCCAGCAAGCTGGGGGAGAGTCCACACTTCCGTGCTGCGGGAGGTACTACGATCGAAGACAGTGTAGAGGTGTTTCCGAGGCTCAGGCTCAAAGAAGTAGGAACAAAGTATTGGGATGGCAGTGGAGTAGCCACCTGTGTTGTACCTCATGTCAATAATCATGGCATCTGTGTCCACCAGCTTGTTCCATACCATCTGCAACAGCTGTGGCCCAATGGCCTTCACTGTTTCTGCCTCAGCCATCATATCAAAGCGAAGGTAACCCAGGTTCCCTGGCAATACCTCAATTTTGAAGAGTGCCTCAATGATGTAGCTCAGCTCTTCAGGGCTGGGAATCACATTGGGAAGCTGCTCTTCTGGTGTTGGTTCCACATGGCTGTGGAAGACATGAAGCCGATGGTCTCCAGAGGCCTCCTGCAAGTCACTGGTAAGCTGGGAAGCCAAAGTCTCAGTGTCTATAGCTGATCGATAACCTCCTTGGGCCCGTTTGGTGCTGAGCATAGCACTGGCCTTACCAGCCACTTCTGGGATGGCATAGTGAGCCTCTAGGAGTTGCCCGGTACCCTCCAGAAGTACTCCCATGTTCTTGTGGAAGGCTAGCACTTCTTCAGCCTTCTCCAGTGCATCCTCAGCCAACACTATGGCATCAGGAACAACTCCTCCACCCATCCAGCTCTCCCCATGGTTGTCAATGAAGGTGATAACAGGAACTGTGATAGTCAGGCCACGCGTTATTCCCGGCCCAGGCTGCAGCAGAGGGAAGGTACGGGTGTGCGAGAGGCTTCCTGCTGTGATCTCACCAATCAACGTGGCACGGCCCAGGGACTGCATGAGGTAAGCAAACTCCTCAGCAGCTGTAGCAGTATGGTGGCTGGTGAGCAGGTAGATGCCACGCTTAGCCCCATAGGACTGGCCCAGCAATTCTGCCTGGCTATTGTGCTCCTGTGTATGGTTGGTGCATCTGTCGTAAGTTGTGAAGAGATGGACAGGATCAGCAGCAGGGTCTTGGAAATAGGAGAGTAGCATAGGCACAGCAGAGGAGGAAGGGCCTCCAGGGTTGTAGCGCAGGTCCATGATCAAGTTCTCTGTATTTTGAAGAGGTTCCCACACTTTGTGTACAATGTAAGGCCCCAGCTTATCAAGCACAGAGGCATCTGCAAACTCATCAAAGCGCATGTAGCCAACATTGCCTGGCAACACTGACACCTTGAAGACAGTATCCACCAAGGCATGCAGCAGCTGCTCATTGTCAGGTAAGTCAGCTGCCATTCCAATTGGCTTCTCGGCTGGGGGATCAGCAGCTTCACCTGGCATCATGACTCGGACCATCAGGCGAGGGTCTTCAGATAAGGTCTGCAACTCAGTGTTAAGTTTGGTGGCCAAGTCCTCAGATGACTGCACAGAAGAGAAGTCACAGGTGGCGAGGTGCCGCAGTAGTGCAGGCACTCTCTCCACTAAGCTGTAATAGTCCTTTAATATGTTTTTGAGACGGCTAATGGTGCCAGGCACTGCTCTGCGCACTGCCAGGATGTCCAAGGATTTCTGCAAGGCTTGCTCTGCCTCAGTAGCCACACAAGGCATCACCCCACTCACTTCCCAGCTCTGTCCACCCCCACTCAAGGGGCTCACAGATCGTGACACAGGAACCATCATATAGAAATTGGAAGGACCAATACGCAGCTTCTGGATGTTCAGTGAGCCCCCGGCTGTCTTCTCTCCAACAGTGATAGCTCTGTTCATGTGCTTGAGGATGTAAGCCACATCTTCAGCCACTCCTGTGGTGTGGTGGCTGATCAGAACAATGACATCCTTGTCTTTGCTGTACCTCTCTCCCAACACCTTTGGCAGTGTCCATATCTCTGTAGTGGTGTTGGAGGGACGATTGTACACAGTCTCAACATGCAGCATCTTGTCTTCTTCATGCAAGTATGAGATGAAGAAGGGGAGGCCAGAAATCTGTCCCCCAGTGCTGTGACGAAGATCTATCACCAGGGCAGATGTCTCTATCAGTGTCTTCCAGACCTTGTCCACCAGAAAAGCTCCAACTTTCTGCACAACTTCCTCTCCTATGATATAATCAATCCTCAGGTAGCCAACATTGCCCTCCAGCTTGCCATACAGGACCACATGCTCAATAAGACTCAGGAGTTGCTCACGGGTAGGGGAAACCTCAGCTTCTTGATTGGGAGCTGCATGTGGTAATGGCTCATAGGAAATCACCAGTCTTGGGTCATTCAGAGCGCCCTGCACTCCAGCTGTCAAAACACTGGCCAGCATTTTTGGATCTGAGATGTCCAGGATCTCCCCACTCTTGATTGCTTGTTCAATGGCTTCTTGCATTCCCACTAGGTTTTCAGGATAGCAGTAATTGTCCAGAAGGACTTTAGCCATGTCCAGCACTAGAGTTGGCTGAAAGATTTCCTCAGCAGGTATGCTGCACATGATCAGTGCTGAAAACAGCAAGAAATGTGTCCTGATCATTTTGTCTTTGTACGGAATAGCAAAGAAGTCAGAAGCTCTTATCCATCAAGATGAACATAGCTCTCCAATGACTCTGAATCACACTGAAATCCCTGTGTTGAATCCAGGTGCACTGAACAGATCTTTTATCTGCATTAAACCTTTAATCTCATTAAAATGGAGTGCATCATTCAAAGTGCACCAATAGATGAAGTTCAGCTCCTTACTACTTCACAGGCCTCTTATGAAACAGTAATAAACTTCAATCACCAAGGAAGATCTTTCTAGCAGTTAATTGTTTCCAAAAGGTAATGCATTGCCTGTTAGAAACTGGTCCTGGCTTATCCTGAAAGTAGATTGCTTAAATGCAATTCTTATTTTAACCACAGTTAGAACAGCAAACATCCTGCCTTTTACCATTATTTATGAAGAGCTTATACCAGGAGATTCTTCAGTGACTTAGTTGTATCAATATTTAATATTCTTTCAGAAGTTGTTGACAATACATTGTCTTTGGTGTTTTTTAGTCTGAGCTGCAAAGGACTGTTCTTACATTCCATGACTAAGAGCTCCAAACAAGGAACTCCAGACATTTTGCACAGCTCATAAAATCCAAGGTAATGACAGACTGTTAATTTCTGTGCTGAGAATTGCCAGCATTTTAAACAGGAGTTTGAAACACATTTGCCTCAACATAATACAGCTAAATCTGAGGTGACTTTAATCTTCACAATTTGCACTCAATTAGGATTTACTTGTAATACCGTTGGGTAACATATGGTCATGTCTGATGACAGCTCCCAGCCAATAGACTTTAGGCTCAACATACCAAAATAGAATGTGGTGGGGGGGGGGTTGTTTTTCTTCTGCTCACAATGTATTTGAGACCCTATTGTATTAAGAGTTTGAAAGAGGATCAGAATATGTGGGATGCAGGTTGTACCCATTCTGAGCTCCAGTACGACATGCCAAAAATATACAAGAACAGATTCTTGGCTTCAAGTTTGAAAGGAATTGCTACCCCAGCCATTCTGTTTGCCGAAGGTAGCGCCGGCACAAGAACAGACTCTGAAATTTGGGAAGAGCACGTTTTTGTACTGCTGTCAAAATGTTGCTAAATATGAATACATGTGGAGGGAAGAGTCTAAAGATGGTCTAAGCCTGTCTGGATGCACTCTGTTGGTGTCATGTGTGAGTGTCTTGAATGAAGCCTGACACTCACGACTTTCAACTTACTGTGCAAAGGGGTTTACAGGTGTTATATTCAAGGTGTTAACAGTTACCTCCTCTTACTCAGAATGTAACAGACATAGATGAATTTCCGTGAAGATAATAGTCAGAAAGGAGACAAGAACAGACAGCAACTGAGTATTTTTAATCAGAGTATGTATCAGATATCAGATGTGCCTCCCATACCTAAATGAGGGCTAACTATCACTTCTAAACTCTTTACATGACAATTTTTTGCAGCATTTAAGGAAGTATTTCCACAGATTAACAATATTCTTCCCCAGTGAGGTCTTATCTAGAGGTTAAAAATCACAAAATGGCACTTTCCTGCCTGGGATTGTTATATAATAATAAGATCAGGAAAAAACCTTTTCTCTATTTTCCTGACATTAACTTTGCATTTTATCACAGTCTATAAAGATTTTCATGTCAGAGGTGCTGGAAACTGTAGCTGAGGTTTTTATGAGGCAAAGATATTGGGAAATATACACGGGATTATGATTAGATAAGGCAACACTCCACAGCTCAATTTATTTCTCAAGTTATGCACATTCATTCTCATGTACTTTATTGCTACTACCTAAAAACAAAACCAGCTTCACAATGTAAATGTAAAATAAATTATTTTTTCCAACACGCACAACTTAAAATGCCAGGACAGTGGAAAAAACCTATTTTTCCACACTGGATCTGTTCAGTGATCTATTTATCTTGAAATTCAATATGGATATTCAGTATGGATTTTCTGAATTCAGGGACATGTAACATTCACTGCTACCTTGGTAATTCTTTATAGATGGTGTTAGAAGGTAAGAATCCTTTATGCATGGTTTAATTCTTTAAGATTTGGACAATGACTATTTGCTTACTCATTTTGAAGCACTTGTAGCTTAAATTGTTATCAACCATGTTGTTTAATGCAAGTCTGTTCACTGAACTCTGAATAACCAGATCCAAAATGTAACTTCACCATCTATTCTATTTTATAATATAACTCAAGCCAAATTCTTATTTTGATTTTAGTTTTGAGCAGAACTAAATAGCTAAGGCCTAGTTTTAGCTTTTATAACTCATAAAAATTTATGACCCTTTAAAATCTGTCCACAAGTATTTCATTTTCTGACTTCCTGTGGGTATGAACTTCCCACATACTCTGAAAAGAGGTATTTTTTTAATCTGTCCCAGACTAGTCTGAATTACTCAGATCACATGCTAAAAATCTTCCATAGGAGCAAGATTAAATGTTATGCTTTATATTACTTTCTTTCTATATTCTGCTCCTGTATTCCCCAGTTCTCACCTGCAGCTGATCCCACCATTCCCTCATCAGACTCATGTAGATATTTGGTCACTGGCAAACCGCAGTAGCAGGAGGCTCATCTGAAGGTGGCAGCAAGAGCACCTTTTTCACTGGCAGAGATGCCACCAGGATAAAGGTGAATGTTGGCAATAAACCATTTCTGGTTTTAGCAAAACCTTCTAATACAGGCATATTTTAAATTAAATGTATGAATTAGAATGAATTTAAAGGTGATATCTGGCTTCCAAATACTGAGAGGCAGAGTTTATTAGTTCAAGCACAGGACTATGCTAATGAAATATTTAATGCTTCCAGGACTTCAGTAAGTATTTCTAGACAAACGTTCACTGCCTTTTATAGATGTACAAGTCTGGGTCAGTACTAGTTCACAGCTGTCTGTGACAGGCACGACTGGATTGCATAGGTAAGGTCTAAGACTCCCTTTTCTGTTCTGTTCTTGTTATGTTTGGTACAAAGGAAACCTTGTTCCTGAGTAGGCTTTCTAGACACCTTAGAAATAAAAAAGAATTAATAATATCACCCTTAGATTCCTTTCTAATTTCCATGCCAAAAGAAGTAATGTTAGATTTTTGTCCCAATGGTTATCAGCTCTTATGCCGTACAAACCCGTATAGATTAAAATTAAAGTTGGAAGTTTTCTTTCACAATCTTTTAATATTGAAATCATTCCATTTTATGAAAATTGAAATAATAGTCTGAGTTGTTTAATGATTACATTTGTAATAAGCAAAACTTAAGTCCAAAATCTGTTAGATTTTGATTTTCTTTTAATATTCCCTTCCCTTCCCTTCCCTTCCCTTCCCTTC
>VYXC01001261.1:43747-68803 GCA_013397175.1 Platysteira castanea
AAAAAAAATAAAAGAATGATGAGATTATTTATATTTTTTATGTAAGACTGAGTGAGGGTAGAAAAAGTGTATTCCCATTTTGAAGTCTCTCTAATTTCAGCCAGGAGCAGGTGGAGTGTCATCACAGTTTATGGAGCACAGCTGTGATAAACTCACATTGACCCACTCCGCTGAACAGATGAACTGCTATATTCTAGATAAGTAGAAGATTCAGGAGGTCATCAAGAAAATGCCTTTCAAATATACATCCTGACTTAGTTCAGAAACGTACTTTTGAATGTGCAGTCCCTGAAAAATTGGTGTATTATATGTTTGCATTATATTGTCTGTTTTCTCTACATCCTACATTTTTGGATAGATTTACGTGTTTGGTCAGCATGGTACACCAAGCAGAGTTAGCCAGTAATAAATACTGAATATTAAATATTCTATCAAGCCCTCCTATCCTGAGGTTATTATTTGAAACAGTGAGAGCTCCAGTCACCCACAGCAGGCTTTGTTTAGTGGCCATCATGAATGGCTGCCATGGAACCGATCTAATTCCTGCCGATGGTTCTGCTGAGGGCCTGATGCCCCCGATGCCTCATCCTGGCAGTGCTGCCTGCCATGCTGGTGTATGGCCCCTTTAGCTGTGCAGCTGTAAGGACTGGGTTTCTCCCTGGCTGCTGGATCAGACGCTTTGGTTGCCAGCCCGGTAGCAAGGGCCGGGCTGCTGGGATGCGGCTCCCTCACTCCTTTGGGGTGCTGGGCCAGCGTCAAGGCTTCTGTGAGGGCTAATGGTGGGTGCGCCGGGCTCCACCCAAAGCAAACACCTCAGCAAGGGGATGAACACAGGGAGTCCCCTTTGCCAGGGCTACACTGAAGCCATTCTCTTGTCAGGCTTTCAGCTGAATTATAACTGATGGTCCAGCAGAAGCTTTAAGGAAGATGACAGAGAAGAAACAGGTGCATCTTAGAAGGACAATGTGTTTCTGAGGATGCCAGGAGGCAGAAGCCAGGGAAGACAAGGCAGTGGGTCAGCTTGGAGGCATGGAGAGGGTGAAAGAGGCTGTGGGCAGCCCAGGGAGAGATGGCAGGAGACACCTTTATTCTCAGGGGCTCTAAGGTACTGTGGGAGGGAGAGCAGGAAAATGTGTGGGAACGGCAGTTGCACATGGAACCCAGGGGCTGCAGCAGCGTGGCAGACTGGAGGGGGCCGGGGGGAGCACGGACCCCCAGACAGCCCGGCCCGGGGTCCCGCACGGCCCGGCCGTGGCACCGAGGCAGCGCTTGGAGAAAGCTCTGAAGGCTGAGGGCAGGCCAAGGATAGCTCTGAGGCCGCCAGTGGGCTCCAGTGAGGGCCGGGGCTGCAGGCAGAGCCTCAGGCAGGCAGAGCGTCCCACCTGGCAGACGGAGAGCAGAGCTCCGAGCTCACCGGAGGCACCTGCCCTGTTTCTGACTGCTGAACACGGGAGAAGGGACGTGGCAGTAACGGTCAATGTCCCGTTAGCTGTTCAGAGCAGCCAGAGGGGATGCGGAGCAGTTCCACAGTCTGAGGGCAAGGTCTTGCCTCACAGGCATTGTTCACTTACTACGTTGGTGTTTCTGCCTGTACCTTGCAACTCTTTGCAGTAACAAACCGATTCAATGCTGCCTGTGAGGAGTTACACCAGGGTACTGGTATTTCCTGGAGTTCACAGCGTGTGGTTGTGTGGACCTTCATGGTGTGTGGCCATACACCTGTGTGCATTGCCTGTGTGGTAAAGGCCAGACCCTGAGGAGGCTGGAATCAGCTGTGGTGGGAGCATCGTTAACCAGGTAGGGCACAGCTGTGTCTGAAATGATGGGTTTCCTTGAGCGGCCATCTAAAACCTTTTATTCCGAACATCAGGAATTGTTAATTTAGCTTAACGTTTCTATATTGACAGGATCTTTACAGTATAAAGGCATCTGAGCAGATACCAGCCAAACACCTCCAGATTCCCATAAGGCTCTTGCCTCTTCACCTCTAGAAAACAGTAGTGAAGATGGAGAAATTTTTATTTTTAGTGACTGCTTGTGCTGTGTTGTTAAGTTGCATCAGCTGCTCTTCTGTGTTGGGACATGGCATGGAGGAGTGGGTGAGATCAGAGGACATCGTGTCTGCTGTGTACACAGACAAGGTGGGAAGCTATGTAAAAATAGAACCAGCTATATCTTCTGACCAGCTTACCATGTTTATCTATTCAGACTGAAGTGCTATGGGTTAGCCTTAAAACTGGCTGTGGAGTCAGCTGGTGATTCTGATGTTACAGAACTGTTACACAGGTAGGTAACAGGCCTGAGAAGAAGGACATATATTGGCCTTATGTTTATGTTAAATAAGTAAGTTTTAATTTTAACTGTGCATCTGCTGAACACTGCACAAGCCCCAACTTGCTCCTCAGTAACAGCAAGCTACTGGTCAACCTCCATAACCCAGTAATGAGAGGGGGGTGTCTCACTGTCCCATGGGGCCCAGCTTGAATCAGGGGCAAGATGCTTACCTGTTCTTCACAGCCTGTGTACTCTCTAGAACCATCATGACCACCTCTGACTTGTTGCATCTCAAAGCAGTTGAAACATGAGTAGGCTCAAAAAATTATTTAAAATTAAATGTGCAAAACTACATAAATCAAGCTGCTAAATGTAAAGCCAAACATCAATTTGACATGCACTTCAACCATGCTGAAGGTAGCAGCAGCTGTAGTCACTACTGAGTTCTCATTTCTTGTTGACCCTGTTCATCACCCTGTGGAAAGGTTCATGTTTCATTTTACTACCATGCCAACCAAAATGTTAAGCCAATGGGAATGTGATCGTTAAAGCTGGCTAGAAGCTCAATTGATTTTTTTCATTGAAATACAAAAGTGACTTATAGTCCAGTTTTGGGATGGGATTTGTAGGTCTTCTCTGGAATTCTGATGGCATAGCTAGGAGCTGAGGTTCTGAGCCAAAAATGGCTTTGGGTATTTTTTTTCCCATCCAAATAAGGGAAATAAAGATCAGTGTTTGACTTCAGAATGTAACACTCCTACCTCCCACCCCCGCTATTCTTGAGAATTTCTGTAAAGATGTGGGAGCAGGTTTTTTCTCCCTTCCCCATTTTTCCATTTAATTATGGACAAAGTCCTGTATTCAGTGAAGTCAAAATATAACTAGGACCTTGTGTTTAGATGACTGGAGGGCACTTAGCTACAATTACATTGACACAAGGGTGAATAAGTCTTCTAATGTGATCACACTAAGTGCATGTTTGGTCGTTTCTGTCCCTTGATTAAGAGAAGTTTTGCAAAGTGTCAGGAGCTTAGGAGACAGGAACAAAATAGGGAGAGAATGCAGGGTACAGGGGGCTCTGGCAGGAGGAAGACATAACAATGACTGTAAGGTGACAGAAGCCAGTGGGGAGTGGTAAAATGATTACGGCTGTGGGAAGCTTTAGGAGGTTAATGGCGTGCAGCTAGGGATGGATCGAGTTTGCATGGACCCAGATCTCAGATCTGATCCAATTGCAGACCAGTTCTAAAGAAAAAGACTATAAATCAGTTGAAGAACTAGTGAATCGTGCTTTGTGCTCATGGTTTGTGATCTAACCAGCACTTCATGATGGAATTACAACTGCCCTGTTCACACTCACCTGCTATTTGCTCTGTATTAGGTTAACAATAGTAAATAAACTGTGTATTGGATTTCAAGCTGACCTATTCATGCCAAATGAATTCGTCTTGCTCACAGGTTGTCCTAATTCAAAACATATGTATCAATTTAAATTCTGTTGCTCTCATACATTAAGGTACTGTTTAGATTTTTGCCTCATCAATATTCTTCAGCATTTTGAATTGATGTGTAGTTTGTTATGGATTTGGTTCAAAAATATTCTCAGGTAGATGTGTGTCTGTGTGTGTGTGTGTGTGTGTGAGGTGGTGAAGAAGTGAGGTGCACTATGGTGACGTTGTACAGCATCTACACCTGTCACCTACAACCAACAGAAGACAGTTTGTCCTTTTACAGGCAAAACCTTCATTAGCATCAAAGGAAGTTTACTTTAATTGCAGAAAAGATGGGGTCCTTGTTTAGTGAAAATACAACTAAAGTCAGAAGAATGGTAGTATGATAGTGTATTTCTCACACAGCAGTATAATAGAACACAGAAAGAAGTTTTCCATTTTCCCCAGACTTCTAAGGGGTGAAAGAGTTTCTCCTAAGAAGAAATTTTAAAAAATCAGAACCTCATGCCGGAGTTCGAACAACAAATTTAGGCCTCAAATAAGCAGCCTGGGCTTTTCAAATGTGCTGAGCTCTGCCAACCCCCATTGCTCTTAGGATACAGCTTCTAAGGCTGGACGTCATTTGACTGCATGTTCTTGCAAAGAAATACTAAGAATATGCAGTAGGTCAAAGTGGCTCCTTATCTTTGTGCGGTGATAAGAGCTGCCGTTCCTCCTAGGAAACAGTGTCTTAGAAGCGGAAGGCTGCACTTCTTATCATTCAAGTATGTGCCATAAAGGGGTAAAAATAGGGACACTGAGGATAAGAAAGCTGAAACTAAGGCACCTGCTACCCTCAGAAGGAAACTTGGGAATGAAATAAGTGAGAGTCTCTTCTGTTTTGAATACTGCAAATCTTCACTTACAGGAACAAATAATTTGCCTGTAAAAGCCTCTGAGATTACTGATATGAGAAAAGGCTTCCTGGATTTAGATTCCTGACTTTATCATGCAGACAACATTCCATTTACTGAGTATTACAGAAGTTGAAAATGTCAGAGTTGACTGAGAGAATTAGATTTCAAGAGCTGTTAAACATTTGCAGGACATCCTAAACCCCAATTGAAAATCCTCTAATTTGTGACCTAAATACAGTTGACTAAACAGAAAGTTTGAAATAAGGCAATGACATTGTATCGCTGTCACCAAATAATGCATAGTTCATTCAATCTCACAATATTTTAATCCAGTATTCACTTTGCCATGATATATAATGCAGGCTATTTACAATGATTGCCATTCTTTAAATGCCAGTTTTCCTTTAAAACAAGCAGCAGCAACAACAACCAGCCCCACACCCTGCTCCAAACCTTGCTTGCAATGGTCTTCATGTGCATCACTACTGTACAGATTTACGCAGGACAAGAAAAAGGGATGTTCCTATTCTTAGAGATTCTGCCTTGTATACTACCTGCAGCCACATTCTGCCACTTTCATCCCTTCATAGTTATATATCAAAGTGGGCACACCAGCATCATCCTTATAAAGAATGGAGATTGAATCCAGTTTGGTTGGAACACAACAGGCCTTGGAGGCTTTCTTTGGGTTTTGGAGATGCACCAGAGTTTGGACAATAGCATGTTTTGTTGGGGTGACGTTGTCTGTCAGAGGGAAGAAGCAACCTCCTTTACACTCAAAAGCTTCATAATCTTTTGGGGCAATGATCCAGGAATCCCAGCCAATCTCTTCAAAGTTCACATGGAGTGAAGTTCTCCTGCAGTGGTTTGCTCCAATGCTTCTCTTGTTTCTGGAGGAGTGCAGGTAGGATCCACTGACAGCCTTTTCCTCTCTCTGCTGTTCCTCTTCAGATGAAGTGTTGTTCTTGCCTAATTTCTTGAGCACACTTTCTTGTTCGTGAACAATCATCTCCCGAAGCTCCACTTTGGTCTCTTTTGTCCTATTGCTGCGGTCATTGGAGAACACTATTAACAAGGGCAGATTTTTAGTGTCAGGGGTAACACTGATATCCAGCTTCCCACAAGTAAAACCACTCAGAGCTTTACTCTCTATAACAACCTCTAGCTTATTTTTAGTCTCCAGTTTGTCTGCCCTGACCCATCTTTTCACAGCGCTGGACACTTCGAACATCTTCCAACCACATTCCCGGATATTGTGGGAGACAAGGAAAGATTTGGTACTTTCTGGATTTTCCCAGTGGCCATCATCTAGAACATCATAAATTACCATGTTGCCTTCCAGCCTAGGGAGAGACCCAACTTCCCTGTGACAGGAGATATAAATTCTTAGTTCTGCTCTGGTGATTTCCTCATATTGTGGAATAGAGATGTTGAAGAACAAAATATGTTTCTGAAATGGGTTTTCTTCTGGTGAATCTAAAGAAAAAACATCTGCAATAAGAAATTAAAACATGTGGTTACAGTGCTTCTGACTGTCCAAGTAACTTGATTTTAAAAGATTCAGGGTGTATTTTGGGGATAAAGTAAGAGCATGGTGACATAGCATTAAAAAAAAAAAATCCTGTCTTCTGGCCAAGTTTCAAGGGCAGAGAGTGAAAAGAGGAAATGGAAGTCCCTGGTGTTGGTAGTATTTTACCATGATTGCATAGCCAGGTGAGTGTGTGGAGGGAAGCATAAAGAAGCTCCCTGGAACAAACTATGGATGATGCTGGGCAGTATGAAGTACATCAATAAAGCATATGCAGAGTTTTCAGATTTAGCAATTTACTAAATATATTTTTGCACAAAGAATTTCTAAAAAAACCAATGACTTCCTACTATTATAATCATGCATGGGATGAACTGCTCTAATATACATATTTAAGTGTCTTTAAGAACTGGCTGTACTGAGGCTTTTGTTGTTGTCTTCAGATAAGTTTGAAAGCAGCTTGGACTGGGAGTTCAGGGAAGTAGAAAAGTTTTTGAAAGTCCTGAATTGAAGCTTCAGGGTCTATCTAAACTGGTGATAGTTGGGGTTAAAGAGCCTTTCATGCCCAGGTCCCAGACTGTTCCAGCCTGGACTCCCTGAGTTTGGGTGGATTTGTTCATGTTTGTTTGTTGTCTGCAAATCTATGTGCAGTACCAGCAACTCTGCCTTGGGAGGGGCAAATATTTGGCTGGAAGATTGGATTTGTAGTGTTTAAAAGTCATCCCTGATGTCTATTTAATGGTTAATGTAAACTTACTGCTTAATCATGACTGGGTTTTAGGGCAATTTTAATTTGCTGTTGCTGCTGTTTCTTCAGAGCATTTACCCTCTAAAGCAGTCAGAGGGGAGAGCGAAATATGGGAACTATAATAAACTATAATCTAGATCATATTGTTGAGACTTCTTTCTATTTCAGGACTAGGGACACTAATTTTGGAATTTGGAGTCCTCCATAGTGCTGTTACCTTTTCATTTTTATAACAAGGATTTCACTTACTTCTAACTCTTTTACTGCCTGATGGAGCTTTTAGAAGTCTATTTAATGTTACATAGACAGGGATCTTGAATTTTTTCAGTTGATATAGCATGACTACCCATTTTCATATAAATCTTTGTCTAATCCAAAATTTTGGAGGAGCAGTGTTGTTCCTTGCTTGGATCCAGAGACACATTTCTCAGTTGGTTGCTGTAGTTTTTAAATATGTACAGAGCCTGCCAGAAAAAAGCTCTCTAGCATCAGTCTCAATTATAGGTGATCAAAAGTTTGCATTCTAACATAGAAACTCAGTTCCAAATGTCTGGGATTGAGAAACATGCTTCATGTAAACCCTGTTATTTTGTGCATCATCTTAGTTCAAGCATTTGAGAAGAGAATATTGTACAGTGAAAATATCAAAGAAGAAAACTAAAGGTAACTGCATTTTTTAAAGATTGAAAGAAATTACAGAGTAATAACACAATCCAAAATTTTAATGTTTCATTTCTAAAGAATCTGTGGAAGTTAGGAACTTAGTTTCTTCTGAATTTCAAAAGAATCTGAGTATTTACTATCCATGTACTTCTTTAAAAATTCTAGTCCACATATTTAGGACTTCTCCTACCTTCAGTACTGAAGCTCCTTACAATATTGGATGCAGGGCTGGAGGACTTGTCTGCAGCATATCTGTTGTATAAATCAATCATGAACTGTGGTGGTTCTTCTTTAGTCTTCACTTGTGAGGGGACTCTTGACAAATTCAAACTCCTTAGTAAATCCATCTTCATATTCTCCAGGAAAGATTTGAAGTTGAAATGGGTCTCATCTTCTACTTCCCCAGGATCATGAAAATGTGCATCAGACTTTCCCATAGCTGATAGCCTGTCCCAGTCTTCCAAAGGCTTGCCTCTTGTCAAACACGCAATGATGTTGAAAACAGACAGTACAGCTAACACTCCAAAACAATGCATTTCTTCTATATTTACTTTCTGGTGGAGAGATGAGAGGACAAGAGTATTTTAGCTGATTAACAGTCTTGTTTCAATACAGACAGAGGAAAGAAGATGTAAGGCAAACAACTGGAATGCCCTTTGCAAATCACTTTCTTGTGTTCTTTTTGCAGTCTGCTTCAAACCCCAGCCTCTTGTCAGTTGTCAAGCAGATTGGTCATACACTTGTCCTTATCAGAGTCATTGATGCCATGCTTCAGCTTCTGTTATCTAGCAAAGCTCTTAGTTAATGAAGATTCTGTAAACATCTGACAAATGCATGTGGCTGGTGGGAAGGACATTGTATATTGTAAAGAATCCACATTTCACTTTAGGGTCATCCTTGCTTAATTACATTCTTCTATCATTTCCTTGCCAACACAGAGAGAAGCTTTCTTAGGGACGCAGAAGTTTACACTGTTTTCAGCAAGACTAGAAAATACAGATCTAGAACAAAATCACTCTATTAGCTATTAGCAAATAACATCTCACAAACCTTTTATACAGCCCCTTCACATGCAATCAGACAATGCCCAGTAGTTTCAAAGAGACCTGTGATTCTGCAAGACATGATCTCATGACATTACAAGCAACCTTAAAACTTCTTTCCGTTTATCAGCGAAGGGCTATTGTTTGTACACAGTGAAATATCTGTTTTGTGTCAAGTTTGCTTCATGTTGTTTGCAGGCTTATCCATTTTCTATTTGATTCCTTTGGTGTATAGGAATTTAGGCCCGTTTTTATAGTATCTTATGTAATATATTTCATAGATTCATGATGGTCAAGCCAGTCCAAGAACAACCAGTCATTTTTTTAGCAACCTTAACATGAAGACAGAACTAGGCCTTCTAAGGCCACATGGAAAGTAAAAAGTCCTTTTGAAGATACAGAAAATTATCTCTGAAGATATTGTGTCCATGAGAAGAACAGGCCAAAGCAAATTAATTTCTCATGATGCAGAAGAAAAAACAGGTTTATTTATCTTAATGAATGTATTATGATTTAATCTAATGATACATAATTGCTTTTTCTGTACTAGTAATGTATCTTTTTTTCTAAGAACAATTAAATTCATACTGTAGATGTGCCAGAAAATCTGAAGAGTATTATGAGCTTTTACATTAACAAAAATCTCACTGCAAACATGTGGTCAAGAGTTTGCCTTTTTGGCCATTCATCTTGTTTTTTAGCAGTGGATACATAGCGTTTAAAGTGATCTGAGACTTCTGAAATGCTTGCTTATGCGTCTGTTCAAGTGATAACTGGGATCCAAGATCCTGGTTAATTATGTTCCTATGAAATAAACTCAAAAAGGATTATTTGGCATTGATCCTGGTCTCCTGCATAGTAAGACCTATATTTTACTCAGGGCCTCTGTGTTTCCTATCTGCATGCAGAGTCCAATTGCTTCTGTTCGGCTAAACATAACTTTTTAAGTGTCTCCAGACTTTATCTGAACATGTCAAAGACTCAAAAATTTCTTCAATTTTTGTAGAACTTACTCTAAAAGATTTTCACCTACAGTTAAAAAACCCCTTTGTGCTACACTTATTATTTCATGTGCCTGACTTTACCTTCCAGACAGGAATTCTTGTAACTTTCTGGCTAGTTTAAGGAGTCCCGTAGCACTGACATTTTCTCCCTATCAAAGTGCTCATACAGTGTAATCAAGTTACTTCTCATTTTGCTTTTTTATAAACAGATTGTTATTTTTAGTAACAAAAGACTTTTTCTCTGCCTGTTTTGGTTTTTTTCTTTTTTGTGTCTCTTTCAGAATTTGAATGTCTTCTTGAAAAGATGAACTCTGGTGCTATACATAGTTTTCTTGTGGCAGTCCACCAGTGCCACATGCAGAAATAAAATATCCTTTCCTTATGTGGTTCACTGCTCCAGTGTGTATCTTTCCAAAGCTTTCATTGGCTGCCATTACATAGCATCATGCTGGATGCTCATGCTGGATCACAAATCCATGATAGCCACAAAATTTTTGTTAAGACTTACGACTTTGAAGGGAGAAGTCTTGTACTCAGTAGGAGCAGCCTCCATGCCTTGTGTCTAAGTATGTGAAATTCTGTATGTCTACTTTGAAATTAATTTTTTATTACATGAAGTGCAGCTAGATGAAGCGTTTTACATATGTTTTATATAAATACCTCTCTCCTCCTGCAAATGCTGTTGAGGTTGCTATATACAGACTCCTAGTTCATACATAAAGGTGTCAAATACTGTCAAGTATTTGACAAGTGTCAGCTTTGCAGAAACTTTACAATGAACAGTGGAAATTCCTTTTGAAATCTGTTCTTTGAGGTTTGGCAGTGAGACAGTTTTTAATTCATGTGATACACAAATACATTAATATTGTCCATTGGTTTATTTTAATTTTGCAGCCTTGTGCAAATGAATTGTGCAAATGAATTTTTGTGAATACTGCACAAAAACCTGGGTACATTGTAGCTGTTGCTCTGGCACTTAGACAGTGGCCTGAAAGAATGAAATTGGATGTGTTTTAGAAAAAAAGGTTTTAACACTTTGCTGGCTAGTATCAGCTGTTTTCATGTTTTATCTGTCTTATATTATTTTAGGATTAGTTAGTGGAATTATCTTCACCTGTGTTTATCAGTAGTAACTTTCTCTAGAAACTCAAACATTGAGCAGAATGGTTTATAGGATGTTCAAAGAAATAAAAAGATCTGTTGGAACCAAGATAGTGAGGCTATCAGTGTCCTCTGGTAGCAGCTGACTGCATTTATGCCATTTCAAAAGCAAATGTTTTTCTTTCTAGACGAAGATTAGACATCCAAATTGCAAAGATCCAGAAAGGAGCAACTTAAACCACTAAAAATGGTTGAAAGCCTTTTTTTTTTTTGCGTTAAAGAA
The DNA here is from genome assembly GCA_013397175.1 of Platysteira castanea. Lineage (NCBI taxonomy): Eukaryota > Metazoa > Chordata > Aves > Passeriformes > Platysteira > Platysteira castanea. The sequence goes on from VYXC01001261.1 coordinate 54,739, forward strand.
TTGACCAGTACAGCTAAACTCCAAATGAAATAAGCTTCCCTAATAAGAGATGCGTATGACTTGTGTAGTAAGGGTGTGCTTTGAGAGCAATGACACTTACAGGTATAATATATATAGTTTTGCCAACAGAACTTTAAATGCAGTCTTAACCTCTTAGAGTTTTATAGGTGTCCTTATGAGTGTAGCAGTAGCATTTTTCCTTATGTCCTATAGACCTTGGATCACAGTATGGTATCTCTTGCCTAGTAGCTTGCATCAGCACATCTCGGAAAAAATGGTTTTATCCAAGGACTAATTCAAGATATAGCAAATACTCCTTAAGGAAAACAAAGTGCTATAGATGAGAATATAAGTACATCAAGTTAGTATGTCAGGCTGTTCAGAGCTAGTGATAATTGGGAGCAAGACTAGAAAAACAGAAAATGGTAGATTCTCACAGAGAGCAGAAATAACATGGATTTAAGATACTTTGAAAAATGTTATACTTATGTTCTGTAAGAATGATGACTTTCCGACAACTTCTAAATTTTTCTTTATACATTTGCATTACCCTGTCAATTGTAGTCGAGCTTCTCATGATTTATAAAAGATTGTAAATTTTTTAAGGGAGATCTCTAACAGCAAGACTATACAAAGGTTTTTCCCAATAGTTCTAGTGTAAATTACTGTAGTAATTTACAAAGTACAAAAGTACTCTGGGAGAACTGCAAACTGGATCCATGATCTTTTGTCAGGCATAACTGGCAGTCACTACAGGCACCACAGAACTACTTACTTCCTCGAGCTTTTTAGCAGGAACTAGCAAGAACTGCTGTGAGCTTAACCTTGCAAAGACTCCCATGGATGCTGAATCTTGCTTTTAGGTGCAGTAGCAGGAAGTACCACATTTACACACCTATGTTGTCTGGGAATCTGCACCACCTGAGCACAGAAAATTGGTGGCAGAAGATACCCAGCACCTTAGTAGGATAGGAGCCTTCCAGTTATTCATTCATCAGAAGCCAGTGTGTGTAGTATCCTTCCCTTAAACAAAGCAGCTCTTAACAGGATAAGGTAGTGCATAAGGTTAGACTGTTTCTTGAGGAGGAAGCACTCTGTATGTTATACTCTATGCTACCTTACAGATTTCAGATATTTCTTCCACTCTTGTTCTCTTTATGCTATTGTACAGCAGGTGGGTGAAAATGGAGTATGTGGCAAGTGTGTCCTAGAACAGAGGGACACTAAGAGGATTGACAGACACCATGATGGGAGCACCAGCTCTTAAAAGACTGCTGCAGTTGCAAAGCTACCATAAATGTATCAACAGGGGGTTGTGTAGGGGTTAGAGGGATGCAGAGACTTTATTTCTATAAAGACTTCCAATGGAACCACTGCCAAATGTTTCCCATTTTGATGTTCATTGTTTGAAAAGAAAGTTAATGAAAGTTCTGGAAAGAGTTCAGAAGAAAGCTGTGAGAAATTGCTTTAAGGCTTAGAATAAGAAATCAATCTATTTAAATCTTAGCCAAAATGTAACTTGACCCTCCTCTCTATACTAAAAATACACAGTGAAAGTATTCTGGATCGTAGATAAAAGGGATCTAATGAAATAGGTTACAGTAAGATCCATTGAATTGAAGCTAAAGCTCATCAAATTCAGTCTAGGATTAAGCCACTACATATGAACAAAGAGCACTAACTTTTGGAACAACTACTTGTAGTCCAGTAGAGATATTCTATCACATGAAATCTTTAAAGCCAAATTTATGCATGTTGTTCAAAGATATTCCCAAGCTCAAAACAGAAGTTCCATAATGCATAGTGCAGAAACTGCTGAGCAAGGTTCTTTGATCTGTGCTATGCAGGAGGTCAGTCTAGATGATCACAGTATTTTCTTCTGTCTTTAATCTACAGAAGTGCATTATGACAAGCTTAACATGTATTTACAAGTTTCCATCTAATTAACAGAATGTAGGAGAGTGCATTTATAGAAAGACAATTCAAATATATTTAGATACTACTGTACCTTTAATTTATTAGCTTTTGTTAAAAGCATGTAACAATCTAGAGGATATAAAGCATAATTTACAAAAATATAAATCTTGGTTATTTTATTTTTAGTATTTCAACATATTACTATAATGTATGTATTACTCAGAGAATATGTTTAACAACCTGAAATTATCCAGCAAACCGAAAATGTGGGATATTTCATGTTTTTTGTAGAACAAATTATATATTAAGGAGGGGTAACCAAAAATGACTATATTAACATATTGTTTATATGAAAATTTATGCAGTGAACTATACTTGCATCCTGAAGAAAATATACATTTTAAGCCCTTTATTACATTATTTTTCAGTATAAATATTCATATTAAGAGTATGAGTGTTTTAGGCAAAAATTTTTGATTTGTGTACAAAAGTGATATTCTAAAATAAGCGTGCTGTTGCAAGTTCACCTCCCGTCTTCTTGGTTAACTGAAGAGATAAAATAGTCAGAAAATAACATATAAAAACATATTTTAGTCCCTTGATTATGGAAAGCTTTACACTTAAATTTCTCACTAAACACCAGGTATCTTGGCTAGGTGGGTTAGGAAGGTATCTGTAGAAGTACTGAAATCCTGGAAGATGAATATGAAACGACCTATCCTTCGAGGTGAGCATGTATGTTGTTTAGTCTCTCCGCGTGCTTTCTGTAGAGGAATTGTAGACTTGCATTGGTTCATCAACACAAGTGGATTCATTTCTCATTTACAACTTCCCAGAGTAGTCGGGCAGGATTTGTGGGCCTTGTTAAAGATGTGTTTGTATGAACTTATCGGCAGGCACAAGTTTCAACTGACATATTGGGATATACCTTTAAAACAACATTTTTGTTCTCATCTAAGAACAGGACACTGAGTGAGCTCATTTTGTCTGGAACGCAGCAGGGTTCTGGGATGCCAGGAATGATTCCTACTGCTTTTACAATGCTCTGAATTGTAGCATGATTTGATGGCCGGACAATCTGGAACAGAGAAGAAAATAATTATAGCTTCATTTATGAGCAGTCACGTTCCTAGGTGGACTTGGAAAATGACACCTATTACGGAGTTTTTTGTTTCTCAATAAAGCAAATATGTCATTGATTGAGTCACAGGGCCACGCAGCACAGGCAGTCCCTTGCACTTCCAGCTTTCCTGAGCTGGATGTATCCAACAGGTATTCTGTGTTCCTTAGGCTGCCTTCATAATACCAGGGGAGGGCACTGGTGGCACAGCCAGCAGCCAGAGGCCTGAAGAAAAAATGTCCCTGAATGTACCTGCTACATGCAGGAGTCAGACAGGCAGGAGAAACCTAAGCTGGGACATAGTTCTCAGTTGCTAGATGTTCTATTTTGTTTTCTTAAGCTCTTGTCTGACTTGGAAAATTTGCTAGTGTAAATATTTCCAAAATAACTATCCCTATGTTCCAATATAATTTCTCCTCATGTATGCTGACCTGGAATTAGTTACTTTTTCCTGGAGTAATCACTCTTTTAAAAGAGCAGAGTACTCTAGAAGTGGCATCACAGGAGAGAGTTAGTATAGCATAGTCAAACACTGTGACAGAGCCTTTCGGATCATAATTGCATGACAAATAGTTCGTATCTGTGGTCTTTGCTTCCCTCTGCCTTCATCACTAGGCTTTTTTTTCTTCTTCTTCCCATGGGCTAGCCTCAACCTGGGAGAAGTTAAAAAAGGCTGGGAGGCTGGGAAAAGTATGAAGTGAGGATTCACAGCAACTTTACATCTATAACATTTTCAGGGTACTGAGCCACAATTTTATTTCTACTATTGAATTTTGGATGCAGTTAACAACACAAGGAAAAACATTTGATACGAGGAGGCAGCTATTAGGCTTTACAGCGGTGAGAATAAGAAAGCAATAGCTTGGTAGCCAGCCCACCACTGAGGCTGAAGCTTCCTGAAGTGACTCCTGTTCACTTGCCATGCTTGAATACTGTCCCAGCAAATGAGTACAATAACAGTAGGAAAACTGTTAATCCTTTTTGCTACAGTTTCCTGAGTTTTCTCATATCTGCACATATCTGGTGTAGGTGGCACATGGAATCTTTCATCACTGTTGGTGCACAGCTGTGTATCAGGTAGAAAATGACATCTGTGGGATGACAAACAGGGACTTTATGCACTTCCACATGGAAATAGATACTTTAGGTGAGAAGAATTATTATCTCCTATATCTTCTCTCTCTATATATACAGAAGTCATCAAATATATAAGTGCCAGCAAATATATAAGTATATGCAAAAAATGGTTTTCCATTTCAACATGAAAAGTTATGTACGTCATGGATAAAACAAAGGAGTTGTTTTTTAGGATAATTCAGTTTTGAAACATTTGCATTAAGTGTAACATATCAGCAAATCAGACACAAACCTTAATTACCATTAAGGCTTTCAGATCTTCCTTAACAAAGCCATTATAATGAGTAACTGTGAAATCTGTCCTTGAACCTTCAAGACAGCATCCCTAGAGCCAAGTCCCAACAAGTGACCAGTCCTGCACAGTGCCTTTCTGTAATTAGCATGTTAGCATAATTAGCAACAGCTTGCTTTCTCTTGTCCTCCTTCATCTTTAGATTTCAAAGCTGTCCACAGACAAGCAGCAGTGAGGTAGTCTCACAGCTGCTGTGTGAAGTAGAAATCAATTTCTACCCACATTGGTCATGTCAGCATATGTGGACAGCAAGAGAGAGACAGGAATTTTTGTGTGTTTAAGCAACTGCAGGGTTTAGAAATGCAAAGAATTAGAGCTTCTAGAATAAAATTCTTAATTTAGCCTTTATGAAAAACCTCCTGAACTGTTCCTAGCACCTGTGTTATTTCATGTTGTTACTTGACACAGTCACAGATCACAATGTGCCACTGAAACAGCATTTATTGCCCCCACACAGTGGATAGCCATCATTGCCCTCAGGGCCAGTTACTGACTTAGAGGATTCTTAAGAACCTGCAGAAGATCCTACAAGGATCTTCTCCAGCTTTTCAGCCTCTAATATCTGCAAGGAACAAATAGATGTGAACAAAGTCTATCTAGACTGAGCAGCTGTCTCCCAAGACAACACTAATTAGGTTTCTACTGCCTGGAAGTGGATACAGCATGCACAAAAATGCTTAGAAAGGAAAATGCTTAGAAAGGAAAATGCTTATGATAGAGCGCTACTCTGTATGGAATCTGGCTGCCTGAGCCCTATATCCACAGCAGAGCCAGACAGCACACCCATCCCACGTCCAGCCAAGCTCTGAATTTTTCCAGTCCTTCTGGAAATCTGGCATCAGCGTTCAGTGAACACAGGCTAGGCTTCACATTTGACTTTGTCCCAATGTGCTAAAGTAGAAATCTTGAAATAATTAGTTGAATGCACAGTAATAATGGCACTGAGGAAGTACTAATGTTTTAAATGGTAGCTGTTAAGCAGACCAGGTTCTACCACATGCAGGACTGGAATTTATTTGGCAAATGCAGCATTGCAGCCAGCCATATAACCTAGTCTTCCTCCTCACAGTTCAGGGAATAAAAAATACAGCAGTAAGACAGGTGGACTGGCTATAAGAAGATTTGTACCCAAGCTGTTGAATATCTATCTAAATCAAGATGTGCAGCTATTCAAGTAGGTGTGCAGAATGATGTACTGATACTTAAAAAAAAAATAAACCTACAGTGTGGTGATACCCAACATGCCAGGTATGTAATTCTATCTCCACAGTTCTAAAAGAGTACATTGGAAATAAGGTGTCTGTTGCCCATCATAGGTTGACTTGTGTAGACCAAGTCTTTATGACTAGCTTTAATCTGGCCTTTGATACTTTCCTGACTTAGAGCACATATGAAAGAACAAATTTCTCATTTAGCAATTCTTATGCTCTGAACTGAATCCTCATTTATGCTGGTGTCCTCTCTCTCTTCCTTTTGAAACAGTCATTTAAAAAGTTACACCTTTGAATTTGCTTCTTTTTTTCCCCTCTTAAAAATAGAAAGCTAACAAGTAGTAGACCTCTTCCAAAGCAAACCCAATGAATGAATGTGTATCAAACCCAAAATTCCAAAATCTGTGTATCTGTTATTTACTTTCTCTGGGATTTTTTTTTTTCAGTTGGATTTTTTTTTTCCTTATTTTGGTTTTTGGGCATCAAGAGACTAGTGAAAGGTAATCTTTATTATATAACAAGAATTTGCTCATATTTCTAGATAAGATATTAAGTAAGTGAGCAATATAAGCTTATTTAACTATTCAAGCTAGAAATGGATCATCTCTCTTCTGGCCCTGCAAGCTTTTGTGTAATGCTGTTTTGCTCACAAGAAGCCGGATGTGTTAAATGCATCTTTTTTGAAGGCTGGGGTTGTTGTTTGGTTGGGGATGTTTTTTCAGGTTTGTGTTGTTGTGTATGAATGGTGCATTAGACTGTGAGTCTATGGCAAAGGACCCATATTCCCAGGCTGTCTTTTGTTTTGGATAAGTTAAATGGTGATTATGGTGATGATCAATTTGTATTACAACAACAAAGTTATATATGAGTCTGTGCAAGCTTTAATTTTTGTCAGGCCGTGTATCAATTTATGTACACATGGTTCAGCATTGGCCACCTACATGAGAAGATGTGGTCATATTTGTATAACCTACCATGAAGTCTGGATTTCCACTGTTTCTGGAGTTAAAACTAGCCTACAGATTTACTCTTCCTGAAATTATACTACTTGTTTCAACACAAACATACATCAATCTCCCTGGATGTAAAGTAGGGCAGATTCCTGTTTCAGAGCCTTGAAATCCTCTGCTGTAAAACACTATCCTTCATTTATATGCCAAATGGCCACATGCAAAAATGTCAGTTGAACAAATAATCAGGCCATTTGTAGGTCGAATTGCAAAATAATTACAGTTTCTAAATATGCAGGTTATGCGGAGCTTCAGATCCTCTCCTCTGCCATTACTTGAAAGACTTATAAAATCCTGATAATTCTTGTCCAGCACAGGATTGCCAACATTTCTACTTCTTGCCATAGAGTAGAGTGGGAGTGAGACAAATGTTTGCCTCTCCACTAGCAAACTTCACACTGCTTCTATAGGATGAATTTGGTATGCTTGCTTTAGGGTGCTAGAAACAGTTTTGTGGCATTTCTAGTGACATAAGGTATATCAAATTTTTTGTTCCAGCAGGATTATCTAACATATTTAGAATTTTGATACACAAATATCATCTTAATCAGTATTATTGTTGTTTTCAAGAGTGACAAGCAGTTTCCTAAAGTTAAAAATACCTCAGTGTAACTACTCCTCATTTTTCTTCTAAGGTATTACAAGTGGAATCCAGAAATATGCTGATAGAGTAGCTTGTTTTAATATTAGCGTATGATACTTAATACTTCTGCTACTACAATAGAGTATTTTGATGATTTAGTGTGTATAACTGTATTTTCATAAGCTGAAAAAGTCTTTATGCTATGGTTTCAAGAGATAAGATGAGAAATTGTAAGATAAATCTGAGATATTTTTCCTATCCTTCAGATTGCATTTAAAGAAAACTTGGAATCCTTTTGCACTCTGATGACTAAGTTGATGGAAACAATATTGCTTAAATTCTCTAGGTTGAACAAGGCAACAAAACACAATGAAAAAGGTAAAAAACTAAAGGAAAATCTAACTAGAGAAGTAGCTGGATAAGCAGAATAGTAGGCCTACTGTTTGCAAGCTGACAAGAATAAAAAGGCATACTACCTTGGGCATTGGAAATTCACATGCACCTGCACAATAGTAGGCATCAAATGATTTGGGAGATATGATCCATTCATTCCAGCCAATATCAGCAAAGTCAACTTTCATGTATCTTCTTGAACAAATCCTTGGCTCATTCCATTGTTTTCGCCTTGCTTTCTTCATTGTTTTCTCATCAAAATTTAGCACCTGAGACTTTTTAAGAGTTTCTGTATTTTCTTGCCCTTTTCTCCTTCGATCTTTGCGTGAGGCTTTTGGTTTCAAGGATCTGTAGGCATTCTCCCATATGTCATGTTTATTGTATTTATTGTTGTTATAATCTACTTCTGGCAACTCGTTGTTCTGAATAGAGCTAGTGAGGTACGTATCCCTCCTAACTCGAGTATCAGTAGAAGCATTAGGGGATAGATTTGGGTCTCCGTCATTGGGAGGGAATGGATCATAACGCTGTAGGGTGCCTGCCACACTATTAGGTTCAGAGATTGCAAGATCATTGGCATAAACTAGTATATAAGGTAAATGGCTGGCAACCTGTTCAGGGAAGCCCTGGTGTTTCTCCCCAGAATCAAGCTCAGCACAGAGAATGAGCTCTCCAGCTCGTTTTGATTCTTTTACGATGTGTGAAATGTCCTTTGCATGCCAAGCCCCTCGCCTTTGAAGAAGCACAGTGATGTTCCCTTTCACTAGTCCATAGGCAGAATTCTGGTGAATGCTTTGGAAAACAAGGTTGAGCCGTAGGACTGGAGGCAGGTGAAGGAGGCGGCAGGATGAGTTCTTGGACCGTTTACAAAACACTTCCCGGTGCCGAGGGCGTTTGTCAGCATAGAAATGAAAAGTAGCAGCAAGGATCATTTCTGAATCCTGCATGGATGTCAGATTGAAGCAGTACATGGGCTTCTGGGCCAAGAATTCTGCAAGAGAGCAAGAAAAACATGGATCTACATCTGAGACCAAAAATGGTAGTCATCTCTTATTTCCATTTAAGTGAATTAACAAATTTTATTTTTCACTTACATCAAATAATTTAGTATAGTGAGCTTATCACTTCAGCTTAAAACTATGGTGAATAAAAGGAGGAAAAAACTGTAACTATTTAATAGCAATATTACAATAACATTGAGAGTGTCCAATATACTGGACATCTTTTGTACATATGAGGGATAAAATTCTTTCCAGAGACTTTTAATTTCAGATTGCCTTTCATTCTAAGCAGGCAAGAAAAGCAATCCTTGATTGTATTTCATTTATAACAAAGTCAGGCTCAGAGAAGCGGTCAAATTTACCTGTGGCAGAGCTCAGAGAAACACCTTGCTGAAACCGCTACTAGCAGGAACCATGTTTACACTTAATATTCAAGATTGTAGAATCTAAAGCTGACTGCAGATTCCTGAAAGGTGTCTGGCTGCTAATTCTGTGGGCAACACCTCATCATCTGCAAACAGTGCACAAGACACATTTCACAAGGGGACTGGCAGTAAGCAGTGTGACACATTTTGGGGATCATTACTCTTGTGAGCAATCCTCCTCTCCAGTACACATCAGGTAGGAGCTTTGTTTAAAGCACTATAAAACACACTTGGTCTCTAAGGCTTGTGTTTAGATCTGTGTGAAGTTAGTAACAAATGCTATTGAATAGGAGCTGACTCTTAAAATTCAAACTCCATTTGAAACAGCTTCTTTTTAGCTAGTTGAGCAGTTTGTGCTCAGCTTACATTTTTACCCTCCTTTCAAGGAAGATGAGCAATTTTACAGTAATAACTGCTTACCTCACGTTTATTTAAACAGTAGAAACCTCACTTATTGTGTTAAAATGTAATCCCATCCCAACATAAAAAGACAATGCCTTAATTGTGAAAAGGTGGCTTTTTTGTTTTTTTTTACTAGCTCAACAGTATATGGGAAAGTGGTGGCAGAATGAAGAAGTAATTCCCAAGCTCACATCGCTACTTACAATGCATCAAAGGATTACAGTGGGTAAGTCTGTATCTTTAATTAACGCAAGTAGACCAACCCTCTGGCAGTCCTGTTTGACATACCTGAAAATTCTCTGGCAGAAGGAAGAAAACAACCACCCCAAACCAAACAAAACCCAACAAATGCAACAGCCAGGCTTCCCAGAAACACATAGGATTTTTTTCAGTGCACTATGGATGGTGAGCCACAGAAATTTTGGCAACAACAGAAAGGCAGTACTGTTAACTGCCACCTGTTGGAACATTCTTCCTTTAAAGCATAGTTTCATTTGAGAAATGAATAGTACTACATCTTACTAAACTGGTGGTTGCTATCTTCCAGTTAATGCTGGGTAGAACCATGATTTGGACTAAAATAACAGCAGATTAGCATGATCATTAATCTCAAACCCACACAGGCAGTCTGAGAGTACAAATGCTCAAGTATGCAATTTCCATCTACACCATCTGTATTTTGTTCCTGATACAGTGAAGTGGAACAGCTTGTACTGATGTGATAAGAGCCTGTTTGTTTCTGTCAGTTCAGGACAGGATTCCCATTAGTAAACTTTTAATCAACACTAGTCATATGTATAGGTGCTCATACTATGAAAAAACTTAAGGGTTTAGATTTTATTCAAGTCTTCGAAGCACAGAAATTTCACAAGGCTACAGCCAAGGAAGAGAGTAATTATAATACTTCCTTTAGAACACCAGGCGTTATTAATGTATGTTCATTTCGGAACGCATATGTTCCTAAAAGGAATTCTACCTACTGCTTCTCTCCACCTGAGCTGTGTACAGTTATTTTTTAGTATTTCTTTTAGTAGTGGAATGCTCGAAGTACCATCAGCTTCATAGTTACTGCTATGAAGCACTGGCATTGTTGGGATAAAGACATTCCAAACACCAGTGTTTCAGAAGGGAAGGTAACTTGTAATGATAGATCAGAGAAAGGGAGGCTGAATTAATCTAAAATAATTCTGTATTCTAGAATGAAACAAACCCCTCAAAAGTCAAAATTCCTTGTAGAACAGAATAAGAATCTATGAATCTGCAGCTACTGAAAAGCTAGAAGCCTGGAAGTACAGGCTTTTTAGGAATTTAGAAGATTTGAGTTTTGGTTGGAGCACAGTCATATTTCCATATTGCATAAGTTCACTCAGGCTTTTACCAACCTGTCAACCACGCATTATCAGTCTTGATTTGGTTTTCTTGCACATATACATTATGATACAGTCTTAATTAAAAGGCTGCTATTTTCTACTATTCATTAAGGTCTTTGCTTTGTTTAGCACAGAGGATGCATCGTATTCAGGGAATGAGTCTGAGCTGCAAGAGTCAATTTATCAGGAAGTTTCATGGCTTAGACAGTAAATTGCTGCCATGAAGATTAATTCCCCTCAATCTGAGCAACTTAGGTGAAGTAGAACAATAACTTAATAATTCACATTTGGTCACAAACCAATTATGACTTGGCTAACTTCAGCCAGTTGGTGCTGTTTTCTAAAGCCACAAAATTCCCTGAAAACTGGAAAGTGCCTAAAGAAATAAGAAACCTGAGAAATCAGTTCTTAGATTGTCTCTCAGCTCCTTATCAAAATAATAATCAACTCTTGTGAACACATGGAGAGGTGAGCTGAGAGGAGGTGATCAGATGCTTGTGAAGGGCTCTTTCTGAAGGGGCAAGTACTGCTAGAGGAACAAAAAAAAAAAGTTGTATTTGGGTTACATGCAAACAGCACATGCACATATGTTTCAAGTGCCTCGCACTGAATATGGAAAAATATTGCACATTCCATAGCTCAGTCAACACCACCTATACCCTCTAAGGAACAGGTAGGATGGCAATACGGCTGGGTAGTTGAGGAGAACTCCATAATGCATACAACAAAGGACAACTGTCTGGACCAACATTTTGTACCTCTGGAGCCCTCATCTTGACAACTGCTTGAGTGTCACCTAACAAACAGCTTTGAACAGCACCACAGGAACAGACAGTTACTGATTTTCTTAAAGGTATGTGATAAAAAACCAGAAGTAAGCCCATTGCTTGGGATAAAGAAAATTATTGTGTGTGTAGTCTGTTTTGCTTATTTCAACAGGACTACAGTTATTACCCATATTTTATAAAGAATGGATGTTCCACATCTTGTTAGAAAAACATGCCAATTTCTTCTTTCAAATGGAAGTATTAGAATTTCTCAGAGAAGATAAACATGGTGGCAGATAAGGCTCTTCTCTCCTCCCTCATCTTGCATCATTCTATGGTAATTGGAGTGTTTATCACTAGCTTGATGAACTCAGTTCAAAGGAACAGTGCAGAGGAGCTTCTGCTTTCATGCCATGTTATTTGGGAAAGATGGGGTCCAGTAGAGAAGGTACATAGATAAGACATAGGAGGCAGGAGTTTTGGACATAGATGTGCCTTATTTCCATTGCAGGGAAAGCCGAGTTACTTTCAGACCTCTCTGCCTTGGTTTAATGGTCAGACGAATGAGTGAAATAATATTGATTTCTATTTGGTCAGCACAGTCTACCTGTGGGTAGAAAATGCTATTTTAGTGTGTTAAAACAAAAGAAAAACTTAAGATTACTTTGATGCAAGTAGTATGTTCATCAGATTATTTGAAAAATTAAGAAAAAGAATATAGTGCAATTTTTGCCTTGTCCCCAAATCCCTCTTGTGGTGCAGGGCCTTATTTGGGTGACAGCCAATGTTAGCTGCTCAGTTCACAGAAAAATAAAAGTGTTAACAGGAGGTCATGGAAAACCATCCACAGTGCAAGTTCCTTCCTAACCCCTATTATAGCAACTGCTAGCTAATGATCTAGAGCATGACAATTTATTTTTCTCCCAGATGTCTGCAATTGCTTTACATCATAACTCCTAGATTTTTAGACATTTTCATTAGCCACTTACTCTTCCATGGAGTCTCCCCCTCCTTGAATATGATTACTTTTTAATATTACAGTTGACATAGGATAGAGATTAAGTTGGGGTGCACAAGAGAATATGAATTATTGTGCAATATTATAGTAAGAATTCCCTAAAACACGGTATGCTGCATTGTACTCTATAAATGAGACTTAAACGTAGGAGAAATAGATTAATGAAAAATTTGCTTTTGTGAGTTTCAATCCATCAGATTTGTCTAAGTAGAACAATGAATATTTCTGACAAGGTAGCAACAACTAGATTCTGGAAACTGATGCAGTTCTTATTTTAAGAACTAAGATCTTACTTACAGTCTGTAAATGTTAACCAAAGAAATAAGATGTTTTCCAGAAAAGTTTTGAGTTTCCTTGGCAAAGGATAACAAGTGTGTGGACTATTAACTAGGCAAACCTCCTTTTTATTATTTGATGTAATACTGGGGTAATGAAAGTGTAGTTTTAACACAGTATATATGTTTCTCCCCCCTTATAATCAAGCCAAGGAAAACTGGGAAGAGGGTGGTCAGATATCTGTCTTCTCAGGTTTAGGCAGTTCAAGGAATTTAAGATGCCGAGCAGTTTTAGGCGGTCCTGTAGGCGGCACTCGTCCTAGCAGGAACTTCTGAGGCTGCGAGGAGAGCCGGAGTAGAGGACCAGTGGATGAAGCACTCGCTATTAGGCTTATGCTCCCAGTATTTATGAAAAGATCTTTTGGCCCAGTGCGATGTGCGCTAGGAACGGCGCCCCTTTTGCCGCTGGTTTACATCCACAGCAACGGAAGCCTTCCCAGGGGAGATACTCTCCGGGAAGGGAAGGGAGAGACCCAGGGAAGGTGGAAGCAGTCCGCAAAGCCAGGGGTGATACCGTGTAGGTAGCAAGGGACCCCCCAGCATTCACCCAGAGTGACACCCCCCGCAGTCAATGACAACCTCGACGCAAACCCGTCACTTTAAAGCGAAAGAGGAGCGAGGGGGATCCAGCAGTGCCTCCCGCGCCCGGCCCGTCTTACCCGGCCTGGCTTTGAAGCTGCGGACCGTGTTGCCGTCGCCGGGCCGGCTCCCCTCCCGGTTGTACTTCTCGTAGAGCTTAAGCATGTGGACAGCTACCATGTCCTGAGCGATGCTGCCCAGCCCAGGGGGCGGCGAAGAGCCGCCGCGGGGGTCGCGGCCGGGGGCGGACGAGTCCAGGTCGGCCGGCGGCTGGACGGGGCAGGCGGGCGTGCTGCCGGCGCCCTCCCCCGCCGGCGAGCGGCAGCCCCCATGGCCCAGGGCCCACAGCAGGAGGCAGCAGGTCAGGCGGGCGGCCATCGGGGGATGCTGCGGGCGGGTGGCCGGGCGCGGAGCGGCGGCGGCTCGGTGGCTGCCTGCGTCTGGGTCTCCCGGTTGGCCCTGCCGCACCGGGGCGAGGGGGCGGTGGGGCCAGGGAGGAGGGGGG
>VYXC01001261.1:70745-203837 GCA_013397175.1 Platysteira castanea
TTTTGTCTCCTTCTTAAATAGCTTAAGTCAAAGCTTTGCAAGCCAGGACATGGAGAAAGTCTCCTTATAGTTAGAGGAATGTATTTAAGATTTTAAACTGCAGATCTAAGTCTCCTACTAAAATCATTGTGATATAAATAGTTTTACATACCCTTAATAAGAGCTTATATATGAAAAAGAAACCAAATAATATTTTCTTATAGAATTAGTGATATCTGTACAAAGGAACTTTTCTGACCTGTGCTTGGGTTTTGTTGTAGGAAATACACAGGAAATATACAAAAGGGGATATAGAGCACCAGGAGTAGTATCTATTCTTTTTTTTTTTTTTTTTTTTTAATGGAAAAAGAGATTATTAACTCCCTTTAGGATTACATCTATGTATATTAAAATAATTTTGCCTGACTCTTTATTTTTAATAATGAAGTCAGTAGAAGGGATAATAAAGCTTTAAACTCCAGGGAAGATAATAAATTATTATTAAATTTGGGCTTCAGTCCAAATTTCTGGTTATTACTTATTGTAGGGCAGTTCATTCATTTTTCACTCAGAAAAATACCTCACTATGTATAATGCTGCACTATTAGCTAAGACCATTCATTAGGTATATAACTTATTAATTAGAAGTTAACTGAGTGAAATGCAGTGGTCTGCAGGTTCTCTTAGAATTTGGTGGCAGAACTCTAAAAATCCTTTCACATTCCTTCCAAAATCACATGGTGTGACAATGGTGTTATATGGTCGATGATATATTGTCATTAAAAAGGGCTTTTGTGTTTTGTTCACTTTTTCTAAACAATAGTGAAATTATTTTAATACCCGAAAAAGAACAAAGACATAATGATGTTTAGGTATTAGAGGAAGCAGAATGCTCAGAGCTGATCCAGAGCTCTGGAAGGCTTGTAATAATGAGAGAAGAGTTTGGTATATCAGGCAAGGAAAGCTTCTCCTCTTAAGGAGCAGCACTAATTCTCTCAGTCCATCCCACCAACTCAAGAGCAAACTCTCACCTTGGATTTCCATTCTGGATCCATGCTCTCTCATATTCCAGTCCGTCATGAGAATAAACTTTCCCCCTGACAGGCTTCCTATCCTTCATCCTTAGTGACAAAAGTTTATTTTGTCTATATTGCTAAGAAGCAAAAATTGCCGCTGTTCACATCCTACCACACTATCAATGATGCATCATTACAGAAACTACGGAATTAGGAGGCAGATATGAAGTGTAATTTGTCCCACTCTACTGTAGATGTCCAAAATTGCTCATATGGTCTGTGGTCTAGTGGTGTCTGTGGCTTTTCACTGGCTACAAGAAATCTATATCAACTCACTAAGATGTGCAGAGGATGAATTTTACTCCCTGAGGGTGGTTGTGTGAAGTAGAGAGCACCTTTCTGTTCCAGTTTCCCTGGCAATGATAGCACTATTTAGTCTCAGGACTATCGTTTTGCAAGCCTGGGGTTGATTTCAGTTTCTCTTTACACAACTGGCATGTACCAAGTGTTGGCATATTAATTGCTTATCCCCATCAGTAATAAAAATGTCGTATCTGACAATTCAGGGTTTATTCTTCCATATTGGAAGACTTTCAGAACATGTTTTTTTGACAGGTCTCAGGAGCCAGAGACTTGTGTTTCTATCTCGAGGTCACCATTTATGCTTGTAATGAGGATGGCATGGACAATTATTAGACAAGCATTTCCCATTCTGTTGCTACCCAGAAGTGGCCAGCCTCCGTGGGAAGATTTTCTCCATGCATAGGTTACCAAGTGCAAAAATATCAGCTGGTATTTGCAGAAGTAGTAATTCTGTGTTGTTAATGGGTAATGACCTGAAATGAAGATCATGTTTTGGGTTTTTAAATTTTTTTTTTTAAACAGCAGTCACTGCCAACTTTTCAATGGCCCATGCACCACCATGTAGAATCATTTAGGAAGAAAACTTTTTTTCCCATTAAGGGAAGAAACTTTTCCAGTGGAAATTCTAGTGGTAACTCATGTCTGTTGAAAAGCTGGTTCATCCGGGGTAGTTATTCTGTCTTTGAGCCACCTGAGCTGCAGTCGCTCCTGTTACTGTTTGAGATCTATCCTTACTGTGAGAAGGTGCATCACAAGTGCCTGGCCATTGTGCATACCTTTCTTCCATGGGAGAGGGAAGCTACAGACCATGCAGGAGAATGAGAACAGAAGGTAATCAGACCATCAGATTGTGGCTGAAGCAAAAGTAGACAACTTCAGGGAGGAAAAGGGGTGGTGGGGGTGTTGTTTAAACCCATTTCCCTGCTCAAAAGCAATTTTAAGAAAATAATTCAAGCAGCTCTAGGCACTAGTCTTTAAGTTTAGCCTGCAACCTCTAGGGCTTTGAATTCGCAGTCCTTTTAGCCAGTTTGTTTCCTAGGCACAAAGACTTACTAAGATCAGTGTTCAGTACAAGTTCAGAGCTCTGCCTAATGCACTCTGGCAGGATCCCTATCTGATGAGCCACTCTAAACACTGTACTTGTCAAGAGAACGAGTGGGAATGGGCTATAGACAGACTTGATGAGGCTGCAGCGTACCCTTGTATCCCCTGCACCAGTGCTGGCATGGCCAGCTGTGATCTGCATCTTCAGACTCTTGCTTACAAGTGGAATTTGAAGGCTGTGGAAAGAGGGTGGGGGTAAGGCAGCAGCAGCTGGGAACCATCCATGACCACAGCTGGTTTTGCAAAGATCTTCTTTCAGATTGAGTTGGGATGTTTCCAGGATTTTCGGGGTCCGAGCAGCGCTGCAGACGAGAGGGGGATGTGTTTGTTGTGCCGGTCGCACGGGCGGGGTTCCGCACTCGGCGGTCTGGCTGGGCCGCGTCCCGGGGCGGTGTCCCGGGCACGGTGACCAGCAGGGGGCAGGCGTGTCCCGAAGGCGGTGCCGGCCGCAGGGCCCTGCCCTGGCCGCGAGGCCCTGCCCTGGCCTCGGGGCCGCGGCCCCGTGCTCCTGTAGCGTGTTCCCGGCCAACAGCTCTGCCCGCGAGGCTGCCGTGTCTCCAGCGTGAATATTCACAACCTTCTAAGCATTATGATAGCCTTGGCTGAACTGCTGCCAACAAACGCTTGCGGGAGAAGCTGGCCCGGTGAGTCCTTGGTGCTCAGAAGTCTCCCCTGAGCTAAACCAGCTGTATTAAGGATCCACACTTTCTTAATTGAAAGTAATAGAGAACTCACAAGAATTATAGTTTCATTAACATTTAAGGCTTACATGTTGTTTTTATGTCAAATGTGTTGGGTTTTGGTTCCCCTGCAGCTTTAAATTCAACTCGTTTTTTCTTTGAACTGCAATCTGGTTTTTTTGCAAGAACAGGTGTTTTGCATGCTCTTCCCAGAAGGGGCAACATTGCAATAATGAAGAAGAGCAACTATGAGTGTACTAAAGCCTGAGTCAGATCAGTGGTGTCCCTTCCACAGATGTAATTGAATATTGGCTTAGGTTTGGAAAGTATGAAGTACTGTGGGACAGTAGATGCTGCAGATATTTATGTGGTCCTGATCCTGCCCAGATGTAGTGTGAAGAACGAAATGGTCTTCTGGAGAACCCTAGTTCCTAAAAATCTTGTAGTTCTATTAATGGAAAGGATTCTACTAATAAAAAGGAAATTAATACTAAATATGAGAGATATGTTGTGATGTTTCCTCCCTGTAAAAACTTACCAAGCATCTGTGTTTGAGCCAGATACACTAAATCCATATTGATTTTTAAACTTTTCCTAGTCTGTATGAGATGCCAAAATGTTTTCTTGCCTAGTTCTCCTTGTCTACAAGGTCTCTGTTCCACCATCAGACACATGAAAATCTGTGCTCTTGCTATTATTGCAGTTGTGTGGATACATGCTGACATTCTTCCCTCAACCCTCCAAATACTGCAACACACATACTTTTAGGTGTATTCTTTTTCTGGGCAGGTGTTCGGAATGTGAAGATGTCTTCTTCAGGACAGATGACAAGAGATTGAGAGATTTGAGAGGTTTTCCAAACATGCCTTTTTTTTTAATAAAAAAAACTTCTGCAGGAAACACATAGTTCCAGGCAAAAGAGTAAACGCTGTACATGTTATTTTGACCATGATTTCAGAAGTCCCCTTAGATTCCTTTCCAGTATATCCAACTGTTTTTATGAGAACAGCATACTTTTGTATTTTGTCTCTGAATGGCCATGATGGTCTGAGTCAAGGCAAGACTTGAGGTTAAAGGTAGTATTTTGTATTAGATAATTAGCATAGGCAGGCTGAAAGGTTTCTTTTTATAAAATTTTCAGCCATATTTATGGGTCTGATGAGAGCTATTTTCTCTATCTGCCTTGCTTCCGAATCCATGAAGCCTCTTCTCTTGTTTCTCTTGTAAGCAGTTACCTTCCTCTTCAGGCAATTCAACAATGCAGAAGAATTTATTTCTCCAGATATATCCCTTTTTTTCATATTTCCTTGATCTACCTGTCTCTCATTTCTTAGATTCAGCATTTTTGAAGGGACAGACCAACACTTCTCACCTTTTTCTGAGAAAATCCTATTCTGTCCTGCAGCCTCCAGAAGAAATGTGCACAACTGGATGACTGCAGAACACTGGTTCTTGAGGATTTCACCATCAGCTGTCTCATTTGAAAGAGTTATTTAGGTTATCATCCCATATTATATTCAATATGCTTTAAAACCTCAACAACCAACACAGAAATTATGTCAAAGCTTAAAGTGGGGTTTTTATTCTGATTTCCATAGACAGAATTCCTGATAGTAAACAGAATTCACACATTGTGTGTGTGTCCAAACTGAGTCCCCAGATCACTGCTGTGTAGTTTGGGTCCATGTGGATATTTTGTTTGTTTTAAAAGAATACTAAGGAGATGTTTTCTGTTTTTCTGTTATACTAAGTCGTGGACCAAAATTTAATGTCACTATATTGACTTTGGAGTTGCGCCCAAGATGAATTTGGCCCTGTCAGTTGTTAAATTCTTGCTATGATTGATCTCATCTTGCTTAGAAAGGGAGCATGCCAGACTAGCAACCACAGAAATCATCAGTCGAACCTCCACCAAAATTCCAATTCCCTGTAAATTGAAAAATTAAGCTGTGAAATAAGATGCTTTGTTCTTCAATCTCACACTAACTTTTCAATAACATTATATAACTCTCAAACTATTAGGAAGATGACAATTAAAACAGAACAATTTGAAGTATCTGAGTGGAGAAAAATAGGAATATCATTCTAAGTAAGTGATTGTACTAGTTCTTGGCATCTTGTGGCATCTAATCGATGATAGTCTCAGTTGTAAATTTCATTGCCCTTCACCCCCATTGATCATAGATGTACATAGATATAAGCAAAATAAGGCCTATTCTTGGCATATTCGTTCTATGGATCTAAAACCATCTGTCATACAATCATCGGATGTTTAGCACTGAATAGGACCTTTAAGATCCTATCTGTAGGAATGAAACAATAACACTTGCCCAGCTCTTTCTCGCAAACTCTGTGCAGAGGGATTTTTTTCCACAGAAAGAAGAAATACCAGAAATTCCATAAGACTCACTTGGAATTGCTTCATAGCAAATTAATGAAAAAAGCTTGTAGATAAATACTGGAGCAGAAGGATCATGATGCTAACATTAGATTTTTTTTTTCAGTACTGAGAGGTATAATTGCATATGACTTCAATAAATTTCTACTCTGAAAAGGTATTCTTCTAATGTAATTTTTTTGATTATCAGCACATCAGTGAATCCAAAGGAACAAACAGATACTTTAAAATTTGCCATCAGTAACTGGTGGGTGAGTTAGTATTGGATTAAAAGGACACTGATCTAATAGCACGCCAATTCATTTATTCATCCATAATGCTATGGTACGTTCATGGTTCTTTACATGCTAGTGATTTCCACTTCAAATAACTATTTTCACTTTGTATACCAGCACCAGTAAGTTTCTGTGAGCTAAGAGTGCTGCACTCCTGGTGAGGCTGGGTAGGGCATATTTTATTAACTTACGCTATTATGATACTAGTCGTATCAATATGATTTTTAGATAGGCATAACCTCTCCATTCCTAACAAGTATAGGCATAAACCCATTATATGTTTTTCAGGTTTTTTAATCTCTAATGTCCAAAAATAAGAAATGCAGGGAACAAGTTATTTTACTTGAAATTACTACTTTTTAGGGGGGGGAGCTAGGATGAAAATACCTCATGCATTAGTAGTGTTCAGCATTGTTTTGTGGTTTTTTTGGTCCTATATTCCAAGTTTTATTACATTCATAAGAACATAATGCCTGTGCAATTTCATAAACACAATGTTTGCAGAAGCAGCATGGAGTAGCTGTGTCAAATCTGCTAATTTCCTGTCACTGAGAAGGTTTACAGAACCTTTTTCCTGAAAGACCCTGAAGCACTAGAAGAGATGTGTGCTCTTAGAGGCTGGAGCTTTTCATGGACATGAAAGATAAAGTTCTGTGATGAAGGATGAGGTGAAATTGAGCCTTCTGTGGGACAGGAGCATGGAATGGATGACCTTCTGGTGTTCTGCCCAGTCCTACTTCTTCCATATCATCGGCAAGTGGGAAAAATTAGTCTTAGCCAGCCTTGTATTTATAAAGCAAAAGGGTGATACATACCAGTCTGGGTAGTGAACCTTGACAAAGCTGTTTGAAAAGAAGTGAATTTGCAAAGTAAATTCCCATTTCATCATTTATCACTGTAATAAGATGGTAGCTGTAGCAAGAGTAGACACTTCATGTGTGGTGTGATTGTGCCCAACAGAATCACATTAAGTGCTTTGTAAACTCTAGACCTTCAGTAAGATCCGTATCTCCTGGTGCAGAGTTATCACCGTGTTATTTTAAGAAAGATGTCAGCACCTCTGCTGATCAAATAAAACGTTAAATCTGATTTCAGAGTTTCATCTGGCTTGATCTTTCATCATGAGCTTCTCTAAAAGGATTCTGAAGAACAAATTACTTTCATGAAAAGAAGAGATCTCAAAACTACTAAATTTATTGACAGTTCTAAAGTAAATTAAATACCTTGTTTTAAATATTATATAAGTAATTTCTGATTGTGAGTGATAGTCTTATGAACTCTTTCCTCACACCTTCCCCTCAGACTGGTATCAGATATGCCTGGTTATTTCAAAATCAGTTCAGTAAAGCATTAGCTGCAGTTCTTCGTCAGCACATCACCATTTCAGGAGATGGAGGTTCCTTGAATGCAGTAGAAACAGTTTCTACTGTTCTACTGTTTCAAACAGTAGAAAGAACTCTCTGTGTCATGAAGGGCTACTGAAGCCCTCATCAGCTTTTGCAAGATGCATTTTCAAGGTGTAGCACAGTTTCTTTTATGAAAATAAAAGACCACATGTAGTGGTTAGTTGGTTTTTCTCTTTGTTTGTTTTATATAGAAACTTCAAACAAATAGGAAAGTTCCATACCCAGAAAAATAATTTCATTTCTTTATTAATATTTTAAAATATTTTACAGGCAAATGGAAGACGTATCTTAAATCTCTTGCTCAGTATATCATTGTGTGGCATTCTCTTCCTAAGGTGATATAGCACAACCTGCATAGGTTAGAACAGATATTCTAGGCCTTTATTATGAGCATCTTAGAGTGTCCCAGAGCCCCCACAGAGAAATAGGCATTAGCTAGTAAAGCGCTGAGATGGGCAAAGACTGCAATAGGCTTCTGGCTTCACCAAGGTCTAACCTCTGTGGTTCTGCTCAGTGAGACAGATGTAAAGCAATGAAGCAATGTGTTCTGAAATTGGAAAGGGCTGCAGCAGGCAGTAAAAGTTTGTAGTCAAAAAAAGCTCTAAGCTTCTACTTTGTGTTTTTGGTGAGTCAGACTCCTTCCATAGGAGCTGAAAGCAGCCATGGTGCCACAATGTCCCAGAGCTGGGAGTCAGAGACGTAGTAAAGTGGCTCAGCAGGGTTGCTCTGGAGCAGAGGCAGCTTCCAGCAACCCTGTCTTTAGTGAGAAGTGTCAAGTTTTTATGAGCATTGTTACATTTTTATAGTTTAATGGGTTTTACTATTAAAGTATAACAAAGCACATTAAAAATTTGCCATGGCTCATTTCCACACTCAGTAGCAAGTCCTTGCTATCTGCAGCGTGGGCCCCTAGGAAATATTAAATAACAAACACTATCTTAATACATCTTTCTTATCCACTTTAATCATCTTGGCCTCTTTCTAGTTAAACACAGTCTTGATTTGAGACATGTTTTATCCAGCTTCAAAGCTCTCAGCACGGTGGCTGAACTGGAATTGACACCTATGGGTTGACTTCTCCAGGAAAAGAAGATGGTAGTTTGTATAATTACTGCAGGTGAGAGATCATTAGAAAATATGTTTTGAGACTAGAGAGCACTGGATTAAAGAGTAGGGTGAAGAGTTTCAGTAAAGAAGCAGTAAAGAAAACAGTAAAAATAGCAACTATGATTGGTTGCCGACACTGAAAGGTTGACAGAATGGAGAACGGTGTATTTGTTTTAAAAGGCAGTGCTGGCACATTCAGTTATAAGAACACAAAGGTAGATCCAGGCTGCAGTCCAAAGGAAGTTTAGTGTAGCAGCAGAATTCACTCTGCCTACAGGCCATGAGATCTATAAATAATTAAATCACTAACTACTGTTAGATTGAAATGACCATTACTCCCAAGGATGGCAGTGTTGCAGAGAACAGGGTAGGACACTGAAGTATCCACAGCTGACAGGGACTCCAACACTGAAACTAGATGGGAACAAGTGCTTCAAGGACAATAAGAAATATGATGAAGAATATGGAAAGCCGTTCCTTAGTGTAGACGAGGGGCAGCACTGACTTTTTCGTGTTTGTGGATGTAAGATAGAGTGCTCTGTAAGGACGTTTGTTTGAATCTCTTTCTGCATTTACAGAAAAAAATTCAAAAGTATGGTAATTCATTTAAAATCTCATGGGAATTTTAAATGCCTTTTATTTCTATTAAACTGAAACCTGTAAAGGAACTTATATTTAGTGGAGAATGTATGTACTTGTATTGTTTTTTAAAAAGGTGTTTAGATAACTTAAGATGCAGATGTTTCTGTACCTAATGGCATTTTCAGAAGGAAGTGGTATCTCTATTAGGAATTTTGGAAAATCTTACTAGGCACTAATCTAAATTGTTTCATGCCTAAATATGATATAATTGGGTTCCTTGTGAGCATGAGGATCAAAGAACTTTGGAAAAGTAAAGTATTTTATTATTATTTACTGCCTTCACTTAATTTGCTCATACATTTTAAAAGTTCTTGAAAGCCACTGCAGGGTTATGGCAACATGACCCAGACCTGGAATAAATCCACTGATGATGATGCATTCAGAAGGGATGTATTTACCACAAGGCATTCCAGCACTTGTCAGTGGTCCCTTGTCCCTGAAGATGTTTAGTTACTACATCTGTCTTCCTGCTAACAGTCTGCATTTAATATCACTCACACTCACGATTCAGAGAACACAAGTTCATCATGGGGTTATTTATCATTGCCAAAGAAACTCCACTCATTCTTTTCTCTTAGTCCCAGAAAAGAAATAAGGATTCTAGCAAACTATTCTGAAAGGAGCTAGTAAGTTCAGTGATTCTGCTTGATGACACACAAATTACAGGAAGTCTTATGGCAGAAAAAAGTTATAATAAATATCACTGAAAATACATTGAAGATGACTGTTAAATAATCCCTGCTTTATTGCAGCAAAAAGTGGTTCAACAATACAAAGATGAGCATGGAAAATCCTTGTAGTGACAGGACATATGGCCTTTTTAAGGTTCTAGAATGGTAGCTGACCTTCCATGAGAAGGCAAGTAATCACAAGTGACAAGGATGCCAGCTGGAAGATTTTAAAAGCTTCCACACAAGGAAGGAAGGAGAAGGACCAATAATGCAGCACGTCTCTCAAAGGAAGGTGTCCCTGCTTGATGGGAAGGAGGAGAAAGAAGCCTATTCTTTTATTTCACAGCAAAGAAGAATAGGAGCTAGGATAAGGAGAGGTAGGAAGAAGTGAGGTAGAGAATGCTGTGGGACTGAATTATGAAAGGGATGATACAATATGATACTGGTGCAATGCAGGGAGAGAAGCTGCTTAGAATGAATATGATAATTTCATTTATCCATAAGGGTTGAGGAAGTGTATATACTATGATGTCAGAAGTGAAGCAGAAGAAATGTTATGGTGCTGATGTTACAGACCTGTTGAAACTGGTCACCTTAGTTGAGAATGAATAGCTTGGAAGGGCCGTCTTCTAACAGTGGCATTTTTGTCGAGCCTCAAACTCTCCTTCAAACGATTTCAAAGTCCCATTAAAATACCTGAATGGTTTGAGTGAAGAGATTTGAAGTTCCATCGAGTCCTAGTTCTCCAAATTTCTTTCCAATTTTCTATATATTTTCTATATATTTCTTTCCATATATTATCTCCAGCTTTTACCCCATATATTCTTTTCAGCTTTTCCATCACAATCTGTGTGGAGACTTCAGTTAGATCTGGGTAAAGTTTTTTGTTGACCTAAATTAATCTAATGCTTCTGCTTATTTTTAGCATGAAAAGTTTTTATCTTTTCCTTTCCTATAACTGGTGTAGAATTTTCCATGCAATATAATTTACTTTTATGCCAGTTAAATTGGTACAGTTTACTTCATATGCTTAACAACAAAGGACTAATGTGAGTAAGCATTCATTCCTCCTATTGTTATTGTTACACTGTGCAGGTCAAGGAGTTATTTTAGTAAGACTGATTTCTGTAGAATCAGGATGTGACTGCTAGTGACCCCACAGATTAAAGCTACAGTTAACTAGAAAGATGAGGCATCTGGCTTTTACATGTCCAGCATCATGTGAGATAGATTCACAGATAACCATGACTGAAACTGGATGCTGTGCATACCCCTAAGGATTGGAAATTATAGCTGCCTAAACTTACTAGTTTAGTGTTAGTGACCATTCCATCTCTCTATTCACAGGCTACATGGCAGCACTGGAAGTGAAATTAAATCTAAACATGATCAAACTGTCTTGCTAACAATGTCAGTACCATCAATGTTTCAGGTATTGTAATCTTCCCATGACATGGGGTGCATGACATGCTGGATGTGTGTTACATCCATCAGCTGCTTACAGTTCTCTATCCCATGCCAGGCAGCTCGCACATCCACATGTCTCCCAGTTTGTGCATTCCATTGACACACCAACACTGAATTGCTGTGTTAGCACACAGTAACACAGAATTACTGAGGGTAATTCATTCACTTGTAAAGCAAAACAGTGAATTATTTTCATTGACTATTTCCACTCCTCAAATAGGAAGTACTGTTTGTGCTGTCTGCATATATACAAAATGATTTCCCATCTTCTCTGTATCAAAAACTGATTTAGTACAGAAAATACTCTTGTACATGTATACAAATATACTTTCATACCTGTATCACGTATTTTGCATGGCAATGTTTGTAGAAAAAAAGTCTCTGTATGTCTTTCTTTTCATATTCACTTTTAAATGAAATGGAAAAAGCTGCCTTTGCAAGGAATTTTTATTGGCGAAGCATATCATTTACTTTGGCTCCATAAATCAACGTGCAGTCATGTTGCAAAATATGGGTAGCCCATTTAGAAATATTCCATCAGGAGGTATAGAGGTACAGTATATTATACCTGCTGTTTCAAATAAATAGCATTCTCAATTCCTGTTCATCTGTATATAATATATTTTATTGCAATGTGGTGCTTTCCATCAACTTAGTTAATTTTGTTTCTGCAATTCAAGGTGTAATTGATCACTACAGTACTTGCCCTTGGGACAAAGTATCTTTTTATCCCGTGTGTTGTTTCAAATTTTTACCATTCTTTTAAAAATATTCTATGTGAAATATTGTAGCCTGTGCAATAAGTTTTATAGATTTTTCTAAATTATTTTTTCTGTCTTCAGCATATGTATGTCGTCTGTAATATATGCTACACATGTCCTTCTGTTCTCTACCTACATTTTGCTTTACAAAAAGATGCATTTCAACATAATTTGCATGAAGTTTGTGGATGATTTCAGTTAGCTTAGATCACAAGGCACATTACTTAATTTTGTGTTTAGTGTCTTGTTTTCATAGAGCTACTCAAATAGAAAGCAATGCAGAGCTGGGTTTTCAATTTCAAGATATAATTAATTTTATTTATAAATTTTTTCTATTTGACTTGTAAACTATTGTAAATATTTTATATATTTGCACATTTATACTGAAAGCTCAGTACTTGGCATTAGGGGGTACGCCTATAAAACATCAGGTGATATGCTGGGAAGATCTGAATGAGAGCAATTTATGTGATTAGGTATATTTTGTGGACTTAAAATTCTAGCTCTATCCATCTAAAATAAGTTTTCTAAGAAATTCCATTGAAATTTTAAACAGGCATGAAAAAAATAGAACAATGATGGATTTTGTTACTTTTGAATTCATATTTTGCCAACTGGTTGAAGTAAAATAATTGGAAAAATATATGTGTATATGTTAACATTTCCCTGCACAATGCATTTAAATTTGAAGATAATCCAAATTTGTATTGCTGTACCAAACTGAAGAAAAAGGCTTTCTCTTTATAGAGAAAATTATATAAAAATATTTTAATATTAAAGATCATAAGTTACTTCAGAAATATGAGTTACCTAATCTTTCTAATGCACATACACATCACTATTACAGCCAACAGATAACTGTGTCTGGGAAGATACAATAAAGACGCTCTTACACCTGCCAGGTTCAGCAGAAAGGAGGGGAATGCCTTTATTATTGACAATCTCACATTCTTATACACATCCCAACTCCACAAGGGATTGGAGAGCATGTCACTTCCTTCTCAATCCCACTGGAGAAAAAAGATGTTCATCAAAGTTCTCTTATCACAAAAGGAATGAAAACCAGAAAATACCGTTAAGTAAACATTGGCTATTATTTACATGAAACTGTGTGAAAGAATCTGACTCCAAGGTTAAAAACAGAAGGCTTAGCAAAAACCAGGGCAGCAGATAACGGCAGAAATTCCAGAACTATTGTTTAGGTATTAAAATTTAGACTTCATTAAGGCATAACTCATGTGGTTTTGTGTTTGCCTTTTGTTAGGATTTTTATCAATTGAGCCATTGAAAAGAATATTCATAAATCAAGAAGTTAGTTGAAAATAGTTACTTTATGTGCCATCAGCTTCAAATTTTAAATGGATAGCATTTATGATTGAGGTGATCAGTCACATTTCTGATTCCTGAAATCTGTGTTTTTAAGCAGCTGGGACATAATTAGTGCAGCATGAATTGCAATAACGGATCTTCAGTAAAAAGTGAAATCTACTGTTAATAGTAATGAAAACAACATTATATTATATTTTGAACAATTATATTTCCAGTATGCTTTCAAGGCTAATGAAAAATGCGTATGTAGTAGAAAAACTTGTATGCTTTAATAGTAGTATATGAACAGGAAGAGTTTCTAAAAAATGTTCCAGAATAAACATAAGTGATTTCCCTTTTGAAAAACCCTAGCAGAATAGCCTGAATGTTTCCTTAAATGTTACTGGTGCAGCTTAGCGAGTAACACTTTCTCCACTGAACCACATACTTTACCACTGGAAGTTTCTTGCCAGTGTAGCTTTACTGTCTGGCTATAAATTGTCTTGTGCTTTAATGCGTTGCATACATACACATTTCTTTTCTGAGACTGACGAGTGGAAGAATCTGGAAAAGACTTGTTATCAGGTGACTACAAGTGAGTTCTCAGAGCACTAAGCTCTAGGTCTGGCATACTCAAAACCAACGTTGATTTGTAACATTCCTCTTTCAAATAGTACTGAACTCTCAAACTGGCCCATGGAAGGGTGTTCATTAAAGAAATGTTATGGCACTTACCCAATACTTTAAGACTCTTTAGGCCTATTCAATTTATTCTCAAAAAATACTAGGTTGGACTATGTACTTACAGTCCTTGATAGCACTTAGAGGTCATCACTCAGCTATGTGTATATGATGAGCTGGGGACTGTATTTGTGTGTTCCTACTTTGGCCTTTGATTTTGCTTCTGTAAATAAGATTCATGGGCTACTTTGCTGTTACCTGTTGTGGTTTCCCATCTTTTCATTATGTTTGTGAGGTGAAACTATAGCAGTCTCTTCAGGATGTTTTCCTGACTGTTCTGGCTGTAATTGGAGAACTGAGGGTTTTTTTTTTCTTTTGGTTCACTTCTCATCAGGTGGTTCACAGTGTGCATCCATAATCCTTACTCGTTGATTGATGTCACCATTTACCAGCAGCACATATATTATATAATTTTCATTATTCAAGGAAAATATGTTTCCAGTGAGAATTACAGAATTTAAGGTTTGGAAGGATAAGGTGCTGGGTCAAGGATTCAGAGGACCTTAATTTTGTAATCATCTTCCTCATTCTTTTTTTTTGCAATAAATGAGGCAGTTATTGCAACAAATTTTGGATAATTTGTATAAATTTTCTATGCGGTCTTCTAGAGTAGATCTGCTTTGAGCATTGAATTAGAAAATTATAGATGTGATTTTTGATTATCTCAGCATGTATTTTTATACAGGCTAGAATTCAGGATGAGCAGGCAAACTGAATTATAGTATTTTCACATATCTGCTGTTTGACTTGCTACTTTAATAATACTTTTGAAATCTTTTTTTTTGCATGTACTAAGGATACATATCCATTCACATTGTGAAATTCAGGTATACACAGACTGGACAAATGGGCACATCAAAGGAAGGATGTGTACATAGCCCCAGATGTAGGAGGACGTAGGGCCATGCATACACGTGCACATCAGAAGGAAATTCACATACTCAAAATGGGAGCCACACGACCATGAACAGCATTGCATGGATACACACACAGATACCTGCACATCACAGTTCCCTTCACAGCTGTATAAAATGACAGAAAGGCCTGGAGCTGTGCAAACACCATTAAAAGGCATCCACACAGCCATGACTGTCTCAGGCTGGAAAAAAGGGAATACTGAAAAATACTGTCTGGGAGAACAAAACAGGAGAGTCAACCCATCAAATGGCTGGAACTAAAATAATGCCAGAGAGTATACCCCAGCCAAAATCGCTGCCAGCAAGTAAGTTAGTCACACAGCAAGAGCAGTCATCCACACATACATATGCTGCAAGAAAAATATCCACCACCTGCCAGCTGGCTACTAGCAACCATGACGTGTGTGTGTGTGTGGCCAGTGTGTTGGCACCAGTGCTAGAAGAGGAAGAGGAGTGGAAAGAAAGGAAACAGCAACAGGAAATCAGAAACAACAGAGGTAAAATGGAATCAGTGCTCCCAGTCAAAACATTTGTTTAATAGAAACAGAAGTCTGGAATGTGTACAGTTTATGTTTTACACAGTGAAAGGTCCTGGTCATGTGTGAAACTTCAACCTTCTTGAGTAGCAGGAGGTCCTGTGTGTGTGAAGCCCATTGCTTTACTTTGCAAACATCAGATGTCTTGGAAATGCCAAACAATGAAACAGGTGGCTAATTGGCTTCCATCCTTTCAGTTCCTACAATAGGAAGAAATTTGGTCAAGTGGTGAGAAGAGGATGCTCAGTCAGGCCTCCTGGATGGTGTTCTAGACTTCCTCTGAAGTGTTGTGTGATCTTGGATGACCCATTCATGGTTTTTGTGTCTAAGTCTGCTATGCATAAAATAGGGATAACAATGCCTATTTGCCTCTTAAGGGTTCAGGAAGATCAAAAGAATGGATGTAAAACTTCTAAAGATTCAAGAAAATAGAAGAAAGCAGACTAGCAAATGAAATTCTGAAATCTCTCTGTGAATCAGACACAGTGTTGCAAGGCAGATTTGAGTGAAAACAACATTTCATGGGAGTCAAATTCCATTTTCATGTTGGTTCTGTATCTTCTGTGCTTTGTTACTATAGTTTTCAGTACAATATTTTTTTCCTCAGTTTCATGCTATTACTGTATGACATCTCCACACCTAAATTTTGAAGAAATTAAGTTTTATCATTCTAAATTTGTTATTTTCATACTTGTTCTGAACAGCTTGTAGCTGTTTTTCGTCTTTTATTCTTACCTTTGCCCTCTTAAGTCTCTTCTTTAGAAGTCTAAATCCTAAAGTAAGATAATCCAATTAAGTTAACTGTTTATGTATTTCTCCCTAGGGGATAAGCTATAAATGGAAACTCATTTAATCATATATTCTTATTTAGGATAATATAGATTTTTGTGTTTTATTTAATGCTGTGTTTCCTTCACTCTCAGCTCATAAGGAACTGTTACAAACCAACCATAGTGGGAATCCTTTTAGCCATGCCATGCTGCATGTCTTGGCTTCTCCTGTGTCATGAGACATAGCTTTAAGTTGGTCAAATCACTTATCCACCCAGATACCCACTCAGACAAGTGTGGTTTTGGCCAGAAAGTCAGTTCAAGATCTAAGAACACAGATAAATTTCTCTGAAATAAATAAATTTTGTTTCCAAGACATTCATGTCTTTTTAACAAAAAACCATTTCATCAAAAAGTTACAGACCAGCAGTATAGTAGTCTTTTGCCATGGGAACTCACTTCATCGGCTAAATTTAGAGCTCCTCTGAATTTTTCAATGAGGTATTTTGTCATCCATCAGTGTGATTCCAGAAAACTAATATATGCAGGTTGTTGTTGATTTTGACAGTATGCCTTGAAGAACATAAAGAGGATGAAGCACTTTAGTGGGAGTCAGTGTTGTTTGGCAAAACTGAATTTAGTATTGAAATGTATTTTTTTCTTGAATTTTTTGTCATCAAATGATATTTCATCATAGTACATCATAGCCCTCTTGGAAAATACATGGGAATGGTTCTTCTGAGGACATGCCTTTCTGGCTGAATGAAGGCAGGTGTGCATCTGCTTTGCCCATTTTTTGAGCCCACCAAACAGGAGAAGTCCAGTTCAGAAGCCTTATCCTGGTGCTGAAAAGCAAGATATATTAGCTCAGGCTTGATGCCACGTTCGTATGGTTACATGGCCTTTGGAGAGCTGGCTGCTGTCTGGCTTGTGTGAAGTATGGCAGAGTAAAAATCCCAACTGTCTGCATCTATTCGTCTGGACATACCCAACATCTAGTTAGAGAAACAAGCTGTAATTCACTGCTTAGGAAACTTGCTTTGTCATTCTTCAGCTTCACTTCTTACTTGTGTATTAGCAGGTTATCATCATTGTTCCAGTGTTCCTCGTATGCCTGTTTTTAATGTACCCTGAAAATTTTATTTAGAAATAAAAATGGTAGAGCTGCTCGAGGTTCATTCATTAAATTCTCATAATAAAAAGTGACTTTACATCCAGTTGAGAATATTCATGAAAAAATGGTGGTTTGATTAAAAAAGAATTTAAGTGAAGAGTCATAAACTAAAAATTGTAACAAACCCCAAAATAGTTCAGAAGGAACATCTCTTTTCTGGGAAACTTTCATGTCCAATTTAGTTTTATAGGTCTTTATAAATATATATATTTTTCTAATTGGATTTTCATCAAAGTAAATAAAATACCCAAAGGGAAAAAAATCCTTTAAATCATTGCTGGTCAAAACCTGATCACTAAAGATGACATTAGACAGCAAATGCTTGGAGAAGTTGCAGATTATGATGAATTTATAATCTTTTCCTCTTTATCAGTTTATAATATTTGAATCCATTTAAGGAGAATGTGTTAAGCTGGAATGAAGTTCAAGACTGTAAGTTGTTTTAAGTCAAGGGTATCTGCATGACTTTTAAGGTGTTTGAGCCTGGAAGAAAATACTGGTTAAAGTGGAGATCTAGGTATGCTTTATCTATTATTTCCTTTTGTTCTTAGGTTAGAAACTTCTCAGTATATTCATCAGTTTTCCAAGCAAGCCAAATAGGATGATCTGGGATCTTTATCATCCTGTTTAACACAAAAAGTTTTACTCTGTTGTGCTGAATCCACAGTTGTGGTTTATCCCTCTGAAGTCAAAACATTTTCCTGTGGATAAAGGGGCCTGGCACAAAGAACTTTTTTCAGGAGGAGATTTCAGACTCCCTTTGAATGTAACAATCTTCTCTGAAGTTAAAGAACTTAGTATTTGTCCAAGTGAAAGGAAAGTGGTGCTGGAAATGCAGTGAACAGGAACAAGGCTGTGTCACTAGCGACTAGTGGAGGCTGTGTACATTACCAGACAAAACTGTGCTGCCGAGGAGCTAAAGGTAAGTCTTGAAGCCTATTTCCGAGAGGCTCCAGGTCCCTGAAGCTGCCTTGCCAAATGGGGAAGGCAGTTCCAATCAGTCATCAAAGCTGCTTCCTGTAGAAAAAGCCGGAAATACTTCTGGAGTGCTGAGTGGAACTGGCAGACAGCAGGAGAGTTGCCAGTTGCACTTTGGAAGTAAACGTCTTGGGCTCAGTTCTGCTTCTGACTTTCCAACAAGACTCCTTCCCAGCTGGAGACACGCCCCATCAATCATCCTGGCCTGAGTGTACATGATGACATTTTAAAAGGCTGGTTCAGTGCCTCACATCTTTCAGAGGGGGCATGGGGAGTTTGTTGGCAAGACAGGAGGCGGAAACAGAAATACTGTACCTTGCACAGGTGAGTCCCTGGGGTCTTTACACACTGCTACAGTACAAATAATAGCTGTCTCAATAGCAGCACAATTAATTCAGCAGTACGTGTGTGGGAATTTCAGCTAAGTTAACAACAGCTCCTCTTGAACCTCCTTCCCACTTTTGGCGTGATTGTGGTAAAGACAGAATACTGATCTGGTACCACATGGTGACAGAACGCTGAAAGACTTTCTTCTGTAAAAGAAGTCAGATCAGTTCTGATTCATTCAATTCCAAATATGACTTGCAGGCTGTTGTAACCATGATAGTGATGAATTTGAAAGGCAGGAAGGGCTAAGCATCCTGCTTGAAGTTTCATAGAGCTGTAGAAAGTAATCAGTTTTCATCATAAATTTCTGTGATTTTACAGAATTGTGGCTTTTCCTGTTCATAGCACAGACTCAGAGAACTACTTGGTGATGGTTATGGCGGAGACCCACCAGTTTAGGATGAAGTAGTCATTCCCTGGTATGAAAAGCTGTTTTGTAGGCTCTGAACAGAATCCTAACTCCAAGACTGTTCATGCTGAAAAACATTGAGATAAGTGTATCATTTGTCTCTGCAACGTAGATTTCAGCTAAGCATGTTTATTCCATGCGCTCCTTAAAACACAGACAACATCTTCACATTGGTGTCGGTAGTGTCTCTAAGACATGAGCACTTGAAGCTTAGATGATAAAGTCTGGCAAGACAGTACATAAAATGCTAAGCACAGGAAGAAAGCTTACTCTGAGGTTCTTATTTCAGTCCATTCTACCAAAAAATCTAAGCTCTGAGAAACAGGTGAATATTCAAAATGTGCAATTCCATTTTCCTGTGTCCTTTCCCACAAGTGAATGAGAGATGCAGAGCATTATGATTGCCTCTTTGAAGTTCAGTACTTTTCAAAAAGTCTGAGGCACTGAATCTGTGCAGGCTGGTGAACAAACTAAAGCTGAAGTGATTATTTCTATTCCTTGAACAAACTGGAAAAATTGAAAGGGTCCAGTTTAATTGAGAGCAGATGCTTCTTCACACCTTGGAAAAACACATCATACAAAGATGGGAGTGAATGTAGTTTCAGGGGAAGGGCTGGTCAATCCCTTCCTTTTTCATGGTATGCTGCATCCAGTCCAGATAAAGATGTTAGACAAGACTACATTGTTTTTAAGTTCTGCCATATACTCAATGTGTAACTTTAGGGATGTAATTTAACCTCTTCATCCTTATGTTCTCTAGAAATTGTATCTTTTCTTTGCTCACTGAGATTCCAAACTCTGGAGAGGGGCGATAGTTTCTATTTAGTACCAAATACGCTGTGAGTTTCTGGGTGCCAGACTAATAAAATTGTAATCTGTTCTTCTGAACAGCTTGTAGATGGAGGATATTGTTTCATTTGGTGTTCTAACCTAAGTAATCGCTTTCTCTCTGCAGGAGCTTTATTCTTCTATTGGCTACAGAGAGCCTGAGAATATGAGTCAACTAATTTAATCTGAAGTTTGGCTTTGTTCATACCTCCTGTAGTTCTTAAGAATTCTGAAAAGTCAGTGGTACTCTGTACTCTACCCTGTTGCAAAGACTTACATCTCCACCTATGTTCATTTTTGCTCACATGCTCATTTCACTTATCAGTGACCACCCGCCCCTGAATTTTCAAGGTGAATGAATGAATTGAATCTTGCTATATAGTCTTGCCAACACTGGACCACACACTTATCCTGTATCCTTTAAAACAAACAGACAAAACATCTAACGTCTTTGTTCACCCTCAACTTTGCTAGTATTATTTTACAAGCATAATCTTATTTAATACCTGATAATTAGTGGTAATAACCTTTTTAACTTCTGCAGCTGTCAAAACCACACATCTGTAGCAAAAGCATGAAGAATATTGGGTATCCAGGCAGTAGGCTACATTATCCCTCCAGTTTGTCTCAGCTAAGAAAAATATCTCCATGATGTAACTCACATGACTTTGGTTCTTGTTACTGATGAAATTCATGTGGGGTGGTTGTTTTTTTTTTTTTTAATGATCTCAGTCCTTTAAGCATCTAACAAAGGCATCAAGGCAGACAGCTTCATAAAGAAAAAAGGACACTTCTCTGCTTTATGCTTTTCCTTTTAAAGAGGATCCAAGGAGGGCAGAGGAAACTATGCAGCAGTCTCCACTAGAAACATGACACATAGTCTTTAGTTTACTGTCCTGTTTGTCACATGCCAGTACTCAGAATGTGGGATGTTATAAAGATCTTGGAAACAAGTTGCAAACCCTACAGCTATTGTACCATTTTAAATCTCTGCCCCCACAGCTGGACCCCGGATCATAATAGAACAAAAGACCTTTCCACTTATTCACTATGTGTCTGCAACACGACTATGTTCTTGTTAATGAATTTGGAAGTGGCATTGTCCATGCTTTGTGCATTGGTGTGGGGATTCAGGGGGCTGGCATGGATATTAGTCTCAGTTGTGTGGCTGGTGTATGGTGTAACTTTAGCTATGTTATTTAGCCTCCAGATGCTGGACCTTAGCAGAGGATAGCATAACAAGAAAGTGTGAATGAAATCAGCATATCTGAGATTTTAGGCTGTCTCTCAAACATAATTCTATGATTCTGGAAAATAGAGGACTAATTAAAAAAATTTATCTTGACAGAAAAGCAGCGATGACTCACCTATCATGAGACAAATTCGTGCAAGCCCAGGAAAACACAAGTTGCACGAAGACAAATCTGTGTTTGTCCATGTTGACAGATAGATCCATTTTAGCCACATTGTGTATGGACATGAAACATGTTTAACACAAAGCTAATTGGAACTGGGCTTATTGTGGTAGTGAAGCCAAAACTAAAGGAAGGTTAAGTGGTTCAACATTTGATGGTAAACACGATTCCATATCAAGTGTCTTCTAATTAGCTTGGCTGATTACTATATATGGATGAATTTCCTTCCCATGATAAAAGTTTATTAAAACTGGATTTTTGTGAACAATTTTAAATATACCATAGAGAGACCACGTTATGGCAAACCAAGTAGGCACCAAAAAGACTGAGCACCACTGTGTTTTCTATTCAGTGTTCTAAGACATATAAAAGAAAGAGATTTTCTGTGACCAAAACCCACAGAACGTCTCTGTAGGTGATTCTGTTTTGTTTGCTTCAAGAATAGTGGATGTGGCACATGATATCATGTTGTGTAGCCCCTTGCTGTTGGATCAGGATTGGATGTTATAAGCAAAGGAATACTCAGTCGGGGTTTCAGTGACAGTGTTTAGCTGTGGCTCTTAACTTACCTTTGACTTAACTTAGGCATCCTGTTTCCATTTTCCTTGCAGATTTCTTGTACATGTTGCTTTGTCCAGTTCAAAAGACTTTATGGACTGTGAAAGGGATTGCATTGCCAGACTTCCTTTAGAGAAGTAGATGTGTTTGCCAGCGGTTCAGTTTGTAGATGAAACTTGGTGGACTGGACTCCAGATAATTTTCCACCATTTCTAGTGCAATTCCAGCTAAGATTTATCGTAGTGTCAGTTTTATCCATAGTTTAGATTTGATACTTCCTAGACGACTTTTAATTGCTCAGAACTGGAATGCCTACATTTTTTGGCATTCACACAAAGTAGTCATAGGAATGCCATAGGAACTTTTGATTGTTGCTGTGTCAAAGCATTTAGTGATTCATTGGTCCAGAATTTAATCTGTCCAAGTAAGACTATTTCATGAATAGTCTTACTCTGAATCTAAGACTAACTTGAGAAACAAATAAATTTATGATGTCCTAATTTTCATTTCTGCTTAAGAGTGGTTGCCATTTTCAAACTCAGACAAAGAATGATATCCCTTTATAGACCAGACATTAATTAAATGTTTTCTGGTGTTAGTATGTGACCTAAACTGTAATGTTTTTGGGAAAAAATTACCAAAAATTTATGAATGTGTTGTTTTCTAAGGATCTCAAAGCTTTTCACAAATATTAACTCAGGTTAACTTATCCTACTGCAGCTTGTGACATCGGGTATGAATGAGATAGTTGGCAGAAATAAGTAAAATAAGTAATTAAAGTAAATAAACAACTAAAGCAGATAAAGTATTATGAAATTGAATAAATGAGGGCACAAATAGTAAAAATAATGTTTGAGCTGTGACAAAATTTGTCTTATGAAAGATATTGTAGAAAGTTGCCCTCTTTTCATATATTGGTTTATGTCTAGCTACGCGGAGCCTTTAAAGGATATAAGTTAATTATCACAGAAATAATTTTGCACAGAAAACCACTGCAGCTGTCCCTGTGTCCCTGCCACAGAATGCCCATCAAATGGGAGTTCCTACTGGCACAAAATGTGTGAAGGCCACCCACAAGAGAGTGAAACGCCAAAGTCTGACTCTCCCTTCTGAAGTGTTGCATGTCACTTTTATAACTATGATTGAAACTCACAGGTTGGTATTGTCAGCTCTTTCAGGGACTGTCCATGTTTAAGTGGCTTCAGAGTTTGACAAAGTGTTTCAACTGAATAGCAAGCAGATTTGTGTTCTGAAAAAAACTCGCTCCAGATTCGTCTCTCTACTTATTTGTGAAGATGCACTACTGCTTTAAAAAAAATAGATGTTCTTTTTAATTTCCTTAAACTGAAGTTTCCATTTTTCAGAATACAATTCATTTAAACTTTGGAGTATCCCTTTATTTTTAAATGGAGAAAGCAATTATCATCTCTCAAATCTAACTACGAAATTTTGGTTTGGATTAAAAATTACATTGTTTGGGTTGAAGTGGTGCTTCCTTTCAACTTCACTGCTTCAAGTTTTGTTTGTGATTAACCTGAGTCTAACTTGTTGATATTTTAGAAGTACCACCACCACCAAAATATCAGTGCAATCTTTATTCTCATCTCGTATCTTCTCCTGTGCACACTAGCAGATACTTCTGTATTTCAAATGAAAAATTCTCTGATGTTCATCAGGTTTCACAATAGCTGTCAATCAGAAAAATATGTTTTCCAGGAGCATAGAGAAAACACTAAACATGGAATGTGAAATGTTATAAATGCATATTATAATATTGGCTTTTCGCAAATAATTAAGTGAGTGCTGTGTAATATTAAAGTAGCTTTGCTATAAAGATATAGGGTTTTTCTTTTTGTAACAGTAACTAATGCCTTTATTTCTGTAGTAAAATAGCTGATATAGTTATGCTTGTGGTAACTGAACTGTCTGCTTGGTTGGACAACATCCAGTGAATGTAAGATGAAGACCCCTGCTACTGACTTGCAGCTATCAGCAGGTACCGTCTGTGACCATCCTAGACCAAGGCCCAGGCTGGAGGTGATAATAAAAACTGACCAAAACCACAGCCAAGAAATGCGCTGGCTCTAAAAAGGCGGACCCCAGGAGGGGCCATGCTAAACACTTCCTAGAAAATGTAAACTTATTTGGGGGGAAAGTTTGCGTATGTATCATTGTTTATGAATATGCATTAACAGTAAAGGTATGTAAAGGGTGTCTCTGAAATAGCAGGTGTGCTCTTGGCTTGGAGCCAAGGGTACCCAGCACTGTAACTTTTGCTCTATTGTTTCTGTCCCTTATTGTCCTTTTATTAAACCTTTAAATTCTCACAGGAGAGCGAACCTCGTTTTTCACAGAAAGCTTCTTTGAAATGTCAGATTTCAAGTTCTGTGATTAAGAAATTGATTTTGAATCACTGATCTTTTGAAAAGTTTCCTTTTTTTTCGTGGATCCTGGAAGTGCTCACTCTAGTACCATGCTAGAGACTGTGTGTGCTGCAGCAAATTGACAGCACATTAGGAAGATTAAACTTATGAAAAATTATTTTCCTCTAATGGAAACCTTCTTAGGAAGTGATGTCCGTTGCTGCCAATATAAACATTCACCTAATGTTCATGCCAGTAATAAGGGGTTTTTTCCAGAAAAAACAAGACACCAAGACACGTGTAAGGAGCATGATGTGTGGTGGAAACATGAAGGGCATGTAAGCAAGCTCCAGTTACACAAGAAACTGGAAAAACTTAGAAAAATTTGTTATCAAGAAGTGATATATGATCAATTCTATATAGATTGCAGCAATTTTTAGAAAAATAATCTTAAATCACATATGACAAAAACTATTATGTTAATTACAAGACATGGCCTTAGCCCTCTCGAGTTCACAGTACCAACAGACTAAACAAGCAAACGAGAAGGCTGAGAGGCATTAAAAAAAGGAGTTTACGTACTGTCATAAAGGAGACTCTTGCAGAGCTGAAAATCATGATCCAGGGTACTGTGTGGACCTTGCTGAATTCAATGCAGTTTTGCCATCAGATGATAAAATGGTAAGAATTATCTGGGTCCTCTGCCTCCCTGTTGAGTGCCATACTCACAAAGTCACATGCTTTTCTGACACATCCCTGACAATGGTTAATTTCTGTGAGTGACAACAGATAAATCTACCTTCTGAGAGAGTGGGAGCTTAGGGTACCAACAATGTGTTACAAACCCTCTCATGCTACACTGCTCTTCTAGCCAGCTTGTCCCTGACTGGTATACATTGTTATAACTACTGAGAAAATAGTGATATGGACTGCTGAAAGAAACACTTTTTCACAAATATATTAATGATAAGGTAATTTATTTTTCCACCAAAGCATACAGCTGCAAATGTTTTGATTTCAAAAGATGATATTTTATGAAAGGTGTCATTAATCCCCTGAATCCTGAATAAAGAAGCATCAGTTTCCGAATGTTTTAATATCATCAGTGCTGACTTCCTACATGGTAAGTACTGATAGGCCTGTCTAAGGGTGAGGCAGCTGGCTCCCCTGCTGTCCCCATTTGTGTTTTTCTGAGTGCATCTCTCAGCTGTTAGTTCACAGTTTATCCCTTTCCAAGTTGAATGTCTTAGGGATTTTTCCTTCTTGCACATGAACTACTTCACACTGAATACTAGCCAGCACATTGTGAAGAGTTCAATTTATGTAGTTCAATACCTGTCATTCTTCCCTCAGGAACTGTATTAGTGAAGAAACTGGCAAAGCAGTGTCTGTAAAACAGCTTGTTTAATAATAAGAACAATTCATTAAAGGGAAAGGATTTTAAAACACCAAGCAGTTGGCACTCAAATTGCTGTACTTGCCTTTGTGCTGACACTTGTGCTTATGTGGCTGCAAAGGGAGCTTAATCAGGGAACTGGATGAAAACTTCCCTTTGCAGAAGGAGCAGGTTTTTTTTTCAGTTGGATTAGTTCCCTGACCCAAATTATTGTGCAAGCACTGAAGCATCCATCTCAATGGCAGCCCACACTTAGAGCAACTTAATTTGGTAATTTCACCTCACTTTAAGTGATTGGTGAACATTAGGAATAGCGTTTTTCAAGTAAGCATTTCTGTGGATTTGTATTTCTGGAAGATGCTGTTTTTTATTCTGTGTGAAGTTTGTGTGTCCTTTCACATATGCCAGTGAAGAGTTTCTTGCCTTTGCTCAGCCTTTTGCTCTGGAGATCAATCAAGCCTAAGTACTTGTAATGGATTTTATGGGCAACATAAACAACATAGTGTAGATTCAGTCAAAATAGCAATCTCAGATTGTCTAGATATTGGTATTTCAGTTCGCACCTAAACACTTAAATAGCAGGACATGCAGTTTCTATTTAGAGTTGAACGGAGGTCTATTCCCACTTAGACTGTTAGAGAAAATTTCACCCCTAGGTGCTTCCTAAAGAGTGCTTTGACTTGTGAACAAATAGTGTTATATAAGAGATCACTACTTTTCATTGAATTGTAAATAGTTTGCATTGCACTGAAAAACTGCAAAGGCCCATGTTGCTAACATGGTATCAACATTTTTTGCTCTAGTGTTTGAGAAGAATGTTAGCTATAAGAATGGTTGTTTCATCAGTCCAAATTTACCTGTACAAGGCTTGATTAGGCTGCATTAGGTAGACCTACTATGCAGGTATGAGTGCAATGTGCCTGTTGCTTTGGTGTTGACATGCATTACAAACAATTGTTCCCAGGCAAGTGTCATACAGCAGAACCCTACTAATACCAAGCTGGGTTCTTTTTTGACCACATGCTTTATTTATACCAGAAAGATGGTGCCGT
The DNA here is from genome assembly GCA_013397175.1 of Platysteira castanea. Taxonomy (NCBI): domain Eukaryota; kingdom Metazoa; phylum Chordata; class Aves; order Passeriformes; genus Platysteira; species Platysteira castanea. The sequence continues at coordinate 97,447 of VYXC01001261.1, forward strand.
GCTGTTATTTGGTGTGTTAAAATCAAAATCATGTTTTGGGCAAAGGAGAATACAGCATATTTATGGAATTAATATGTATTATTAGACAGTTAATGTCTTTAACAGTCTGTATACCAGCTATATTAACATAAACTCTGCATGCAAATTGATACAGAAAAATAATATAAATGAAAATGTCATATTGTTGAGTTTTTCCATAGAAGAAATAGTCCTCCAAAACACATAATATTCTCAGCTGCCAAGAATTCCTCAGATAAATGTTTCCCATTCCTGTCTATACATACGCTTATCTCCTATAACTAAGATTCCTCCCTGTTCATACTCTCCATTTTCAAGAGAATAAAATATCAAGCATAGGCTGCAAAGGTGGACACAAAATGCAAGATTTAAATTTGAATAAAGTATTTTTTTCAAAATTTTGTTATCTGGGGTCAATATAGAGTTTAAGGCTGTTCATCACATCAGAAACTTTGGAACCTGGAGGACTGTCTAATTTGACTTGCTTTCAAATAAAGGCCAATGAGTTTAGTTCAGTTGATATGTACTGAGTAAGTGGGATCCAACCTCTGGCTACTATAAAGGTCCAGGCTTTAGCAAAAAGTTGTGAAGTTCAGACTTGTTCGAAGGATCAGAACTTCCCAGAGTTTGCCTGTGTTGAGGCTATAAGATCTGATCTTGTTTCTACTGGAGCATAAAAACACAGTTAACTTCTCTACATGCTTTCCATTATCATTTCCCTTTATTTCCGTAACAGAAAATAAAAGCATGACCCCCTTCTGTCCTTAATTCCAGCTTGTCTCATTTCTGAAAACTGTAGAATCAAAAGATGTAAGCATTTGTGAAAACTAAAAGCCACTGGGAAAACGTCTTTTCTACTGCCCATCACATTTTGTTTAAAAATGTGAATTTTTGGATGAAAACATTTCTGGCGATAGCCATGCAATGACAGGCCACCAGCATTTATTTAGAAGTGACATCAAAAAGACAAGGAAAATCAAATGTCACAGTGTATTTTTCACAGATAGCTTGAAACTGAAGTGAAATTTATTATTTTTCTCTTTCTCTGAAATGAATGCCTCTGAGGGCAAATAATAAAAAGACTTTTGTGAGCAATTGAATCCAACTGCCACTAGTCAAAGTAACAAAGCCTAACAAATGATTACTAGCTGCACTTTCAGATTTTCTCTTGTGAAATGGATTTTGCTGAGGTTTTTTTCCTTTTATATCTTTTATATGCACTTACATAAATTACTGGGCTGAATAGAGTTGTAGACACAAACTGGTTACAAACCACTTGATATATGTTGATGCCTAATGGTACGAGACGTGGATTCTCAGTGTATTTCTTTTGCTTACTGTTAGTAGCATGTGAGCATGAAGGCGTTTGAAAGAATCTGAGCCTTTAGTGATCAATTAAAGATCTTACCTAGTGGAGCAGCTCACAATTGAAGTGCTGCATTAATAGGGGTGGGTACTGAGGAATTAAGACTAGCAGCACGTTTGGACAATTTCCAGCCATGCTGTGGCTCATATTGTCATTTAATAGTTTTAGACATGCTTCATGCTAGAAAATAGTTGTGAAAAAATTATTTGAAAATGCTACATATACTCTTCTGGTTCAAAGGAGCACATTCCTAGCTTGCCTGAATGTCGCCTTCTATGCTTCTATGCTTTCCTCCATCCTATATATCAAGGCCGTTCTTCTCTAAAGATAATGATAGATATGTTTGCCTAAGTCGTAGGTGCTCTTGAGAGGTTTACTGTATTGACATGCTTGCTGTAATAGTCATGCTTCATGAAACATGCTAGGCGGATCTTAGATCTAATTATGAAATGTATTGATACAAATCAGTCTGCAGCTAGAATCACAATTCAAAATTTATGATATATTTTATTGGGTGTGATACAGAGACTGCCTTTTCATATTCTGAGTATCCTGATTTAATAGTAATAGTAAGCCATAAAAGCACATTATGATTTATTTGAACAGTATAAGGCATTGCCATGCATGACTGAATAGGGGTCATGTTCTGATGTCCTTGGTCAGCTTTAAAAAACTTTCCTCCTTATGACTTATAGTAGAGCCCTTATGCAAATGAGGAGCAATATGATAAAATGCCCAGGTGCCAAAGAAAGGCTCCAGGGAGGGTTTTTACCCGGTTTTGCTGAAGACACATTACATAACCTGGAGTAAATAAATTTTCTTTTCTTGTTTGAGCAATAAGCCTCCAAGGTCTCTGCTATGTTTTTACTTACTTATCTATTTCTATAGCATCTAATTCAAAGGTGGTTGTTAGCCTTTTTTGTGTTTCTTTCAGTTACTTTAGCCTCCCTGTAGTCTGTATGTGGCTCCACACTCCCTGGAGAATACTTTGCCAGGAGAAGATGATATATATATATATATGCAACTTGGCCAGGTGGGCAAATAAGTGTTATACTGATCTTTTTCTCAACCGTTAGGAAAAAATAAAGTAGCTTGAAGTTGAGTTTCCCACTTAATGTCATGTTTTAGACAGAAACCTTTTCTCGAATCTATTATTGTATTATTCTATTATTCTTTTGCTGTTATTTTTTTTATAGTGAGAAGCTAAAATATCCAAAATAACGGCCTAGAAAAGAGTAGAATCAGATGCTCTGCTGATGAGTGGGAGGATTTTTAGAATAGTAACAGACTTTAGTTAGCAGACTGCAGAAGCCAAAACTGGGTGCACAGAACTAAGGCACACATAAATATAAATACTTAATTTGGGTTTTGAAAGATTTTGGGCCTTCTAAGGTGAAGAATGTAAGTGACTACTAGATGGCATTTTGAAAGGTACAGTCTAGTTCATCCAGAAATGACAGTCATCAAGTAGCCATCAGTGGTATGAATCTAGGGACTGTGTTATGCAGAGGGTCAGATGAGTTAAACAAGTGATCCTGTGTGCATGAGAACCTAGGGTACATTTTTTGTGGTATTGGTGCTGTACAGATGTACAGAATAGGTAGTCTCTTCTGAAAAATGTAGTGTTTAATCAAGGTATTCAAAAGTAAACAAGTAGGGAGTGATTCTTTCAATGTTTATTTTACATCATTATCAAATACACTACTTTTCTTTGAATGTTACAGTAACATGATTTATATGATGAGATAAATGAAACTTTGTGAGTTCGAAAGGAACTTAGGAAATTTTCCAACTTAATTATATTTGCATTAGAAATGTGTTTTATCTCTATAAAATTACCAGAGCTATTCCTGAGAGAACGGACATATCTCTTATGGAATATGCTTCCAAACAGTTCCCTGCAAAGCTAATTGAGGAAAGTATTTGTGGAAGGATGCCTCTGCATATTTCTGACATTTTGCTTACTGTGTAGATTGCACAGTATTGCAGTATAAACTCTGTAGTTTCAGGTAATATGACAAAGGTTTGTGGTTAGTTCAAATCCTTTGTAAGCAGCAGGTTGTCTTGCATAATTCTTCTAACTATTAAATCCACCAAATGCCTTCATTCCAAATGCTCCTCTCCCTTTGACTGCCAGGATATCAAGGGGCTATGTGAGTTGTGCATCCACTTTTCTGCCAAAGAACTGAATAAGGGCTGCCCTCCTGCCTTAGCGCTGCCCTCTGGAGTGCTTCTCAGAGTTTGTGTTAGGGCTTCCAGCATGCACCAAGGTAGCCACCCTTTCAAGGATATGAAAAAGTAGTTGTGATGAGGAATACTCAGTAAGGGTCTTGATCCAGAGAAGAAAATGGACAAATGAGGAAAAGTCAAAAATGAGGCAACTACACTAAAGCACCACTCTGCATGTCCAAGACAAATAACTAGTATTTTGGCCTAATTACTTCTATTTGGAATTTTTCTTCCCACAGAAGTGCAATTTTTATTTTTCTTTCACAAAGCAGCTGCTTTGGGGATTATACTATGTTGTGTAAAAAAGTTCAGGTTTCTAAAAAAATTAAGTATTTTTTCTACCAGGAGACTTCTCTTGCAAATAAAAAATCAAATAAACAAGAAAGTGTAGACACAGTAATTAATGTTTTTATGTTAGGTAGAAAGTATAGGAGTACTACATCTGCCAAATTCTGAAAGAAGCACTATCTGACAAAACAACTGTGATTTCCCTTTTATCAGCTGTTACAGTTAAGAGATGAAAAGCTAATTTTCTTGATGTGAAGCTGGGTTCAGAATGGAGAAAAGGTGAGGATTTATTATCCGAGATGTAAACAAGTGACATTGGCTCCCAAACATGCAGCCAACAGTCAATAATCTGATGGGAAAATGAGACCTTCGTGAACAAATTTTACTTAGAAAAAGAAAACCATCATAAGTGCCTAGCAGGTATGCTGGTTTAACAAAACAGATTTCCAAAGGAAGAATAGGTGCTGCTAATAATTAATTATTACAGTCAAACTGATACAGGACAATTGCTTCAAAAGACTTAACAAAACACCCCAATGAAGTGGCTATTAGGAGCCCACATGTTTTCAGTCAGTAGCCTGTCAGCTGGTATAGAGACTTGGGGCCATGCATGCCAATCAAGACATTCTTGCTGTTCACAGAAAAAATAGGCTATATCTTAGTATATGGAAGATAAGTTATGTGTATGTATTCAGCTTAACACATGCACCCTAATAAACTAGATAGAAAACAGCATTACTCACAAGTATTCCATGCATTCAGCCACACTGGGGTACAGTGAAAATATAACTGATCTGATGTGGTAAGTACTCAGGACAGAATATAATCTACTCCTCTGCATTTGACCAACAAACATCTGTATCTAATAACACTGATCACCCTGTATGTAACTTCAATAAATCTGTATTACCATGTAAAAGCATTACCATTAAAATATGACCGGTCCATAAATCTACCATTGAAGAGGAGGTTTACCATGAGAAACTCTATTCATTCTTAATAATTCAATAGAATATCTCTAAGATAACAATATCTTCTGTTTTGTTTTCACATGGTGTTTATCAAATGACTAGCAATCGTTCACTGCCTCCTGAGAGCATTGTTGTTCTAGGTAAGGAGAATACTGTGTTGGGAGCCTCTGTAAGCCACTAGCCTGAGACTCCATTCTTGGGTAAATTGATAATGGTTTTGTGGCTTTTACTGAAACAGTGGCTGTCATAGTGTGAGCAGAAGTAAAACCTAGTTTACCTGCTTAATACATATGGATTAGTACAAGGAAGCATCCTGCACAGGAGTTATAGCTACTTTAAAATCCATCCGAAGCATCTCTGCCTTGCACTGGATTTCGCAGACACTGAAACTCAAGCCAACTATTTACTAAGGCACATCTTTACAGATATGCAGAACACCATCAGCCCCACTGAAGTCAGTGAAAGCTCAAAGTAATCATTACCACCTATGAAAATGACATAATTAACACTTCAAAAATATTGTGGGTGACAAGAGTTGAAGTGTACACCTTCAGCTACAGCCACACATGTACAGTCAGTGAGCAGCTAGGAGCAGGAATAAGCCTCAAAAGAAAGCTATATAGATAAGCTTGCATTATGGTATGGGGAGCACTTGAATCATGCTCTGTTGAAACCTGTCTCCCCTTCTGTCTTTTCTAATACTGGTCTCTCAGACTATTTAATGTAAACAAAATGGCAGAGGCCCATTCTCTGGGCCCTATATCAAAGGCCATGGAACAGATCATGCCCACACTGCTTTACTCTCTTCCATTCAAAGCAAAGCGTCCTGCTTTAAAGTTGTCAGCTGGAAACAGTCCCTAACTTGAAGAATGTTCATACCATGCCCAGGCATTGCTTCAGAATGTGTCAGTTGACATGAGCCAAAATTATGCCAGGGAGTATACTAATAATTGAACAGTAGGAACAGTTGTATGCCAGTGTATGCTTGAGCCTAAGCAGTAATCACGGATAGTTTACTAGCACAGAGATAGTTCTTTAATGTACATGTGTTAATCAGTAACTAGCAATATGGTAAGGATGTCCACAGCCTTCGTCTTCATTCTTACTCCTCTCTAAAACTGTATGTACTCCAGCTGGCTACAAACACGAAGCAAAAGACTTCAGTAAGTTCAAGAAGGTGATAGATTAAAATCATAAATATTTGAAGGCTTTGTCACAACCACAGCGGAAGGCACTAGGAAGGTCTACTGCTTTGCCAGTGTTCAGCTATTAATTTGAATTTGCAAGGAATGGCAAAAGAAGTGTTTACTAATGCAATGATTCAAAGGTATCAATATATTCTGATGGCTGGGAAAGCTCCCAGTCCAACCAGAGACTGATTTCTGTGCTTAGTTCACAAGATAACCACGGACAAGTCACTTCACTTTTCTGCTGATAGAACTGATGATATTTGCAAACCACTTTAAATTTTACCACTGAGAAGCCTGTAAAGTGCTAACCAGTGTTAGCTTCTGTGAATGTCTGCGGAGAGAGGCAAATGTCCTTTGCCGCTGTAGTCACTGATTTGAGCTGCAAAAGAAAGAGCTGGCTGCTGCGATATGAGCAGTGCTGAGAAAGAGTCATTGCAGCTGCAGGCATTTGTAAAACATTAAGGGACACAATTTCAATGGATTGCAGAGGGCTTTTCACCACATAACTTCCTTTGGTTGCAATGGGAACTGACTACTTTTGAAGGCTCGGATGTGTTGGCATAGCACAATGATGAGGTTTTCATCTCACAGTCATTTGCATGGCAATGATCTGTTCCTTCCATCAAGTCTTTTAAATTATGCAAAAACTGAATAATAAACTGCAATAAAAAATACACCCAGGGACATAATACATACTTTTCAGTAAGCAGGCTATGAAAAAAAGGCATGTGCATTAACTTTGCAGACAAAAAGTGCTTCCCAATAGTCTGACTCTCAAGGATGGAGACCTAATGAAATGTCATGTCATGGATGATGACACTGTAAAATTTGCTGGTACATCATATTTGAGGAAAAAATAATGGCAATCACTCCTAACTACTAGGCTGCAGAGAACCTAGAATCAGTTGTATTTTCTGATCCATTTTTCTTAGACACAAACCCAGTCTGTTTCAGATGCAAGGGAAGAGGAATAAGAGCTTATCTGAGTAAGATACTGTGGAATAGCTGGCATTTCAGAAGTTCAGTGAAAGTAAAAACCCTGGAACCACACCACCATATGTGTACTCTTCAAAATGATGTTAGGAATGAGGATTTGGCTGCAGCACTGTAATGAGACTTGATGCCCCTGTGAGCTCAGTCCCTTTGGATTTATATGCAGTAGGTGCATACAGCACAATAGTTTATTAAAAAGTAAAAATTGGGTTTTGGTGACAACGTAGATTTTAAACAGCTAAAATTAGGATGCTGATGGTCACTATGACCTTAAGTAGAAAACCTCCCAGGTCTGCATCACCATTCTTAAGAAAGCACTTTGGCTTTGTTGTTTAGCCCTGGGGTTGGTGGGGCCTGGCTGCTGAATCAATTTATATTCCTGGGTGCATGGTACAGCTAGTGCACAATTGTAATCAAATTATTTCCCTTCAATTTTAATTTGAGCATATTTTTCTTTGATGATATTTCTTTTGTTTGGCATGTCTTTAGATAGTAACACCATGGGAGCAGAAACTTCTTGATATTTGTACAGTGCTCTTCGATCAGAGATTTCTGATCAAAGGTCCTGAAGCCACAGAAATAAAGATAGACTCATGTTTTTAATATAGACCAAGTTACACAGCTACAGAACTGGTATGCATAATGAAGAACCCCAAGAACGGTTTTATTCCTTTAAGAAATTCCAACTTTTTCAGGGTTTCTTGATAATGATGCAGAGGGACGTAGTCATCAGTTGTATATTTGAGGAAGGCACAAGCTGGAAATAGTAGGTTCCTGAAAAAAGTTATTATGGTCTTATTTATTGCTAACCATTTATTTTGGACTATTCTGGTGTGTTTGGTGCATCTGTTCCACAGATCTGGCAGTCTGGCTTACTATCACAACATGTACTAGTTGTTACCTGCATTATTAAAGCAAAAAAAGACAAGATTGACTCTTGAAAGTGCCAAAGCAGGAAGCTAGAGCAAATTCAAAGAAAAACTAGAAAATTTACACTAATTAAGAAAAATTCAGTCTTTTTTATATCTTCGAGTTCAGAGCCTATTTATGTTTTTTGGTTTGTTTTGTGGGTTTTGTTTGTTTGTTTGTTTCTGGGTTTGCTTTTGGTTTTGCTTTTGTTTTAGTTTTTGGATTAATATTTTACTTGTATTACAAAAGCAATCACAGAATGTTTATGTAGCTTGCTGACTGAATGTCCCATGTCATCCAGTGCATGGGAGTAGCCCCTACAGAGTTCACTGCAGTAATTTTTTTCTCCTCACTGTAATTGATTCCTTATGAATTTGTGACTTCTGCCTAAAACTGAAAGCCAGTTTCTTATTTTATTTGTAGTTATGTTTCAAAATAATTTATATTGTGGCTCAGGATAACTGCTGGCAGTCATTTTCCCACTGGTCAGTTCCATCTTTATTATTTCAATACTTTTACCAGAATTCCTTTTACTCTATGTTTTAATTTAGAATCAGTTCTAATACTATAAAATATTACCTTTTTCAAAATTTACTGTGTTTTTGTCATCATCTTTGCAATGCTCAGACTTTTGTTGGAAGCAACATTCCAAATTCTTTAACATCCTCTTAAATTTGGAAAGTCATTTTTGATGGCATATTCTCTCCCATGCTATGGAGCTCCTCCACCACTCTTTCAGAATATGTAGTGTATTTACTCTCAGCTAATAGGATTTTCAGCATGGTCTGACTTTATTCTGGTGTGATTTTTAACTAGAGGTGGTAGATAGAATCCACTAACTTTATTAGTGACCTTGATAATGAACTCAGTGGAATATATCCCTGATCTTTTTACGTTGTCTGAATTTTGCTAAAGCTGGTGTTACGCTGATTTTCACCAGCTGACCTGATGGAATTTTTTTTTTCTTTCACTGATGTGAAGCTGCTTTGTGATCATAATCAGGCTTGTAGCATATTTAAAAGCAGACCAAGGTCTTCAGGTGTGGAATCGGTGGAATATGTGATACTGTGGGAGTACCTAATGGATTTGAACGGTGTACAAAAATAAACTCATGTTTCTGTCTAGTGTGCTTGCCTTTAAGTGAATTTTGTATGGACTCAACAGCACTGTTTAGCCATAGAAGGTGTACAGCACGGCAGTGAGAAAATTCTTTCTCCCAATGTGTCCACACACTGCCCCTTCAGCCAACCTTCACTTCTACCAGTATATTTCTCTAAGAAAGAATTCTGCCTGGAGGTTGGGTAATCAGGAAAAAAAGATTGGTTGCCAGAAACTCCATGTTTTGTTTCTTCTTCTTATTTTGAGTCTTTCATCTGTGGCAACACTAGTCCTCTTCTATGTGGGACTCAGTGGTAAGGAAGCCTCTCCATTCCTAATTATCACAAACCCCAAGTGCAACATAAGTAACTACAGACTAGGAGCCCCTGACCAGTAGAGCTCTATTCCTACATATCTAGACATTGGGAAATCCATCTACTAATTCTTGTCTATCGTTGCTGATCCAAGCCCTCATTCTTAATCCAAACTAGACTATCAAATGACTGAAATCTGCTACCTAAAATATTAAAAAACATTCCCCCTGGCAGCAGTAGTATTCATCTTATCTTCTTAACCTTTCAAGTCCAGCTACTGGTTCTTAAGCCTTTATCATTCTTAATCCTAATTTACCTTCAGCCCTAATCCTTTCAGAATGGCTTTCAGAATAGCCCAAAAGCTCGTAGTCACTTTAAGAATAAAAATAAGTAATTTGTTTCACATCTGCCAGTGTTACAACCTTTTTTCCTTAACAATATGAGCAAAAGTTTGTTTGTTGCTGTGGTCTGGAATTGTAAGTCTAGATCTAACTGTAACCTTAGACCAGTGGTGACGGTCTCTTTGATGTTTAGTGACAAATTTATTTTAAAAAATGTTTTATCTCGTTGTAAACACTCTTGTTAAGAGCTTTAATCTCTATTCATGCGAAACTTAGCTTCTGTGCCAATGAATAATCATTGCTTGTCTAAAAAGACCATAGATGGTAAGGAACAGAGCTGAGAATAGCAGGACATCAGAAGTAGGACTAGAAACTGTGTCCTGTCATTCCTACTCTTGGGCACAAACACAGAGCCCATCACTGCTCATCAGGACGCATAACTGTGGCTCAGGCTGAACAGAGCTCGGCAGAGTGATTGCTCTCCGGACCTGAGCAAGACTTGGTAGAAAGGTTGACTATTCATTTGGACAGTAACTAGCTATGGCAAGTCAAAAGTGTTTCAAGGAATATATATCTCCTTGTCAGAGGTGCATGCTGATCCTCAGAGAAAGAAGGAGTTTGACACTATGTCCCTCATTCCCAGTCGTGTACAGTCTTGTACAATTGGCTATGACCAAGACTTCCTTCCTCCTCTCCAAAGGGAGAAGTACTTACCATGGGCCAAAGCTGAATGTGTACTGTGGGGCCAGCATGGGCCAGTGATCCCCCCACTGAGGCCAAGTGCTGTTTCTAAAAGACAAGTGGCAGCAATGGCAGCAGGCAGACTTTCAGCCTGTGCTTGGCTGTCCTGCTGTGGTGGTACACTCACCAGGCAGGGGACTGAACTGTAAGTCAGTGTTGAAAGAATGCTGAGGTTTTGAAGTGAATATTTAGAAGGGCTGTTCCAAGACAAAATTTTACTAGATATTGACATCTGGAAGTTTCCAATCCACCATTTAAACAAGAACAAAACAAAGCAAAATCAAAAGCCAGCCACTTTAGCTTGGAGGGAAGCATTCAAAGCAGAAATTAAAGTAACCACAAGACACAGCATTGCCAATATTCAAAAGAGAAAAAGGGAGAGGGAAATGAGATACTGCACTAGCAAAAGAAAGTGTCCAAATGTTGTATAGCAGAGTATTACTACTTCTCAATTCTCATTTTCAGATTAAGATGGTCAGATCAAATGGCTTGCTTTACCAAAGTTGAACTATTTGGATTCTAGTAATAAAACTAGTTGTAGTTAGGAACTTTCGTACTAGTGTGTAGGTTACATTCTGAAGAAATTAAGAATATGGATTTGAACAGATAGTACATGCTATTCATGAAAAGGTGCTGCTATTTAGATCCTATGACTGCTGTTCCTTTGAACTTCCGAAGGCCACTAAAGGGGCACATGTGTCGGAGTCATAACTTTTCATATGTTTCAGAGTATGCTGCTCTGTCATTCTATCTGACCATTAAGGGCAAAGTTACGTTTCAGTTAAAGTCAGTGAGGGATATTCTATGAATTCAGTATATCATGACTCTCAACAGTGAAGCAGCTGAAGAATTTTCTGGAGTAGTTAAGTTTAAACTATGAAGAAGGGGGCAGTTTCACACATCTGTCTGGTTTTTATGAATTCTCAGACAGACTCCTCATTCCAGGGTATCTTTTCAGAGTATATATCCAGCTGTGAAGGATAAGATCTTTTTAAAATGAAACTGTAGGAAAACAACATGCCATAATAGAAAACTTGTTATTATGTGGAACATGTTGTTGCCTCAGTCTGGTTTCTGTCTTGTCAGTTGCCAGTGGTACAGTCTACAGCTACCCCGAAACCTGTCTCTCCTCATGAAAGGCCAAGGCTTTTATAAGCACTTACAGCCCCAATGCTAAAGTATTCCACAATTGAAGTCTTTGCAGCATAAGTAACTTCAGTGACCGTGAGGTTCCGGTCTCAGAACTAGCAGGATGAAATAATTCAAAGTGACTCCCATAAAAAAACACAGAGGTGACTGTCTGGTACACAGTATATTCACTGAATGGAGAAGAGTTGCTGAATTCCAGTTAAAGGAGTCTTGATTTTGAACCAAAGGGCTTCCCTTGCTAGGGTTTTGGTCTGGATGTTACTTTAGGCCTATGTTCTTTATAGTGGTCAGTTCTATAGCTTGTGCTACTAGTAGCCACAATAGATACGTTTATGTAATTGTGATTTTTTTTCTGTTTCTTGGACCTAACAGTAAAATTAGAATTGCCTATTAAAATGAAAGGTCACAAAGAAACACAAATTCATTTCATAATTTCCTCATTTGTTGGGGGAAAAAAGCTTTGTAAGCCTTCCCCAGAACTAGAATGGACTTTGCTGCTTCACACTTCATAGTAAGTGCCTTAGAAAGGTTGTGCTTTTTACATTGCAGTAGCTCTTCAAAATTATAAACAGAATGCAGACAGTACGCTTCTGGTTTTAGTACAAGGTATTCATGAAAGTCAGAGTTTTCTTTGAAGGAGATAATGGTTTGTTTTTTTTTTTTTTTCATTGTGCTTTTAGAGCAGATAGCTGCTGATTATTAATTACCACCACTTTTTATCACAGAATTTGGTCAAGGGAAACCAAAACCACTCTCATCCCTACTCAACACTCAGTGCAGCTAGAAGGAAAGGAGCAAACACAATTCTTTCAACTCTAAGGTGGCAGAGGGACCATAATTCAACAATGAAAACCAAAAATAAGAGCTCAAGCAAACCATAGATAGCCAGTTTGGCTTTCTGCTCAGTTTTGCGTAACTTGGGTGTAGAACTGAATGTTCTTGTGGCTTAGTTGTCTATTCAAATACTTATGTGACTCCGGTTGCCTGCATCTGATTTATGTATTTTCAATAAAACATGCTATGATTTAGATCTTTCTTGATTTTAGAGATGTTGTTGGGAAGCAGAAACAGAGAAGAATAAATTCTTTAATGTAACTGGGATTTTGGCTGCCTTTCTGGGTAGTTCTGATTGGAAATATTTGTTCAGGGATTGATTTCCTAAGGATCAGTGCTAGTTACCTCCTGAAAAGTGTGTTTTAAGTGCTTCAAAATAATTTCCCCACAGGAGTGAAGGATAGGTACTTCTGAAAATGTAGGCCTAAGCCAAGGTCACATGGAGTTTGCAGCAGCAGTAAGAGCTTCACAGGACCCTGGATCAAACTTGCTCTCTTCTTCATTTTGTAACACAGGGTAACAATTCCTGCCCATGTGAGGTCTCAAAACTCTAACAGTATGTCTTTGCGTCCAAATCAGAAGGTCCTAAGGAACAGAGAAATGTTATTTTTTAAGCCCATGTGTGCAGAAGCAGGAACTTTGGCTTTAAGTTTGGGTATAAATTTATTATAATGGATGACTTCAAATTCCAACAAAAAAGAGCTGTCAAAACCATGATATTACTATCAAAAGTGAAAGTTGCTGGGAAGCGCCAGTCAAGCGTGCCATTCGGGCACTGTAAAAGGTCATCCCTGAACCTGAGCTGTACAAGAAGAGGGCCCTTTATATCTGTGCTTTCTGTTTCTGCAAATCCAAATATATTATGAAGTACAAATTAACAAAATTCTGTTTTGTTGAATACTGTCTCTCAGTAGAGCCCCTAATGGTGTGGTTGCTTCTGTTGGCCTCAAAAAATAAAAATCTTTCATGTCATACATTTGCAAATCCCCGAGTAAATGGTCCCTGTTTAAAATATACCTCAGTAAGGGCTAATTCTATCAGTCTCAGACTATCCAAGAAATTAGTAACTACTTTTGAAAAATATTTCAGACCTTCTTGCTTGAGAAATAGCCAGTGATAACTGAGAGGGCCTAGTCTGTGATAAAATGTATGGAGTAACTCTAAGTAACCAACAAATGGTTGATTAATTAATAGATATATTTCCACTGGTTTCAGAGTCCATTTTACTGAACTGATTTGGTTTTGCTTTCCTGTATTTCAGAGAGTTAAGTGATTAAATGTATGTGTGCATGGGTACTATCTGTGCCATACAGTTTACTTTTTGAGACCCTGTAAAAATACATTTTCTTTTCCCTGCCTTTGTGACAAGAAGTGCTAGAAGAATAGCAAGTTCTGAAGTGCCATCTGGGAAACTTTAACTATAAACGATTGTGCATGTTTTCCCCCAAACTGGAAAGAAGTTAATATTGCTGTTTATATTTCGTTTAGAATCTGTAGCCTTTTGTTATTGTTTTGTTTTAATAAACATTTTGAAGGAGGGCCCTGTCACTTTTTTTTCCCTCCCACCCAGAAAACCTCCCAGATGGCAAAGAACTGGGGGAAAAAAGGAAGGGAAGGGAAGGGAAGGGAAGGGAAGGGAAGGGAAGGGAAGAACTTTTGTTAAGCCAACAAAATACTTTAAAACTTGGGGCATGGTTCTCCTACCTTTGCTTTGACTGCAGTGAGTATTCCTTCACAATGTTATGCCTAAGGTTATGAGCTTGACAGGAACATCACATTCTCCCAAAAGCACTGAGCCTGAAATTATGAGGCCCTGTTGATGCTATATTGTTTAGGGAGCTTTCATTTGTTAAGATGCATTAAGTTAAATTTGTTTTGATGCACTGAAATGGAATGGGTGCCTGGTAAGTCTAGACAGTGACAGTGCAGGGCTTTTACAATAAAAAAACATCATTCCTTTTTTCAGTGTGTGTGAAGGGCTTCGTGTGCTGATGTAGCTAATCCATGCACTGGGTTTTCAAAGGCTACTGGGAACCATGTGCACCCTAACATGGCACAAGAAGAATCAACAAAGTTCTGTGACTGCAGCTTTTCTGTTGTTACTTGTTTATAAAGGGAAGAGCTTTAGTTGCATCCGGACAAGGCAGGGGTGGGTTTGCAAAATTCCTGTATGAAGGGAAAAAGCACAGAGAAGTCTCCACTCTGCACATTGAGTTGTGTGTTGATTGAACAGAACTGGTGGAGAAGAATGGCAAAATTCAGGAGTAGAGTGGCAGAATGAGAGGAGAAATCATATGTGCCCTGGCTGGGAGTCTGCTGCTAGACACAGACCAACAGGGGATGGATCGTTGCCAGGGTGTTTCATTGCCCTTCTCCTTGCACAGATTAGCCAAATGCCAAGTCAAGGCTCTTTAGACTGTATAAACTGAAGGAGACTTTCTTAGTTTTGAGCTGGAGCAATCAGTTTTCATCTGTTCTTCTGATGACTGACTGTGCTTCAGTGGTCAGCTGTGTATCTTTCAACACTTTCTGTTATTGGTTTGGGTGAAGTAGTGCTGGATCCAGACCAAAACCAAAGGAGTACAACCTCTACAGTGAGCTTGGAATCCAGAGTCCTGGCCCGGCTGCTACTGTTGGCCCAGCTGCTGCTGTAGGCTCAGCCCTCATACTGGAGCTATGATGAGACTTAGATCCTTGGCCGACCTTGAATCTCAAGTTCTATGGCTTTATCTCAGCTACACTTTTAAAACAAGAAATTCTTCAGAACGAGCTGATCCTAGTAGCTGCACTCTTTGATGAACACAGAGTCTCTTGTGCTTTCATCCCCAGCAACCCTGGAGGACAGAACAGTACTATTATCTAAACTTTATTACTAGCGAATCTGAGGCATTAAGTGAACTTAAGCATATATGTGCATGCAGGAAAGCAAGGTACTTCCTAACACTTGATTACCCATTGTTGTTTCCAGCAGCAGGAATGCTTCATGACTTTTAAATGGATGTGTTATGATACCAGAATGCATGTTCCAAGCTAAGAGTGAACGTTTGAAACAGAATGATGTGCTTTGTGACCCCAGTGGATACGAGCTGCATGAACAAGCAACTGTCTGACTCAGGAAGGCTCAGGGAGATTACAGAGATCAACTCACAGCCCATTTTTGATCATTTGAAGTGAACATATATTTAAACAAAGTTACTGATACCAATGCAATTCAAAGTTAGAATTACCTGAAAGCTGATACCATCAGCTGATTGTCTTTGCCTATTTTTTTTTCTTTTCTTTCTAAAAAATGGTGTAGAACAACTAGGAAAACAAAAAAAAAATGCAGTTTCTTGTGATTGTTATGAATCTCATTGCAATTTTTTTTCTTTTTTGGTCCAGCATAAATCTCACTTTTTCTAACTGCTTGTGTATAAGGAGAAGCTGGAAAACAGCTCAGAAAGCAGAAAACTTGAATTTGTCCAAAATCTTGACAAAAACTGACCTTTTGTTTGGAATAGGGTTTAGTGAGCATGATGGTGTTCAGTCAAAGGTTGGACTTCACGATCTTGGTTGTCTTTTTCAGCCTTAATAATTCTATGATTCTGTGAATGGCAGTGGGCACAAAACTGGGAGTGCTCAGCCTGTGTGCTTATCCACTACCTGCAGCAGGACCCCAGTGCATGCAGGTACCAAGTAGAGATGGACACATTAGCAAATGTTGAGAGGGTCCTGCACTCACTCTAGCACTGCCCTGTCTCCTTGCCAGTCATCAAACAAGCAGCTCACATTCCTGCAGTTCACCTTGGAGCTGAAATGACAAAGAAGAGAACAATAATGCGGCAACAAAGATACACATGAGGAAGCCTGGCAGAAGAAAGCCTAGTCCTTACATTTTTATGATTTTTATGATAAGAAATTTAGGATCAAAATGTCTCTTGGAAACACTGCTGTCAGAGGGAACCTGTTGGACTTGACCCCAAGCTGCTCCATAGTGCCAGTGTCAGTGCTCACTTCAAAAACAGAGACAGAATTTTAAAAATGGGTGAAAGGCATTATTTGAGATAGTCTTGGGGAAGGGTACTGGACTGGATGCCAGGAGATAAGGCTTCTATTCCCAGCTCCACTCTTCATCATCCTGACTTCACATGAGCTTCTTTAGTAGAAGGATTCTTGTTATGTGTCTGTGCAATTCTTAGTATTGCTGGACTGCCATATCATTTGGCAATACCATAAACTAACACATTTTTATTTCCACCAGACACTGATTCTTCTTGGACCAATTCCCAGCTCTTTTTCTTGAAGTAACTTTCAACTAAGAAATTAGAGAATAAAACTTAAACCAAAAAGAGATTATGTAGCTCCAAGAACAATGTACAAGATTTCATTAAAATGTTTATTCTCTAATCAAAATTCAAGTAACAAAACAATCTTCTTGCTATCCCATATCACCAGAGCTTATTATAATAATAATTCAGTCATTTGAAAAAATACCAGAAACCTTCTGGGCTTACATATTTCAGCTCTCTGCCAGAAAGGAAACTACAGAATTGTATTAAAAGAAACAAACAAACAAAAAAAACCCCTAAACTCAACTGAGCAAAAAATTCTGAACAACAAAAACTAACTACAGTGATATCAAAACTTTCCCTCTTGTTTTTCATCTAGAGCCATAGAAAATTTGTGGAAAATTTACAGGATCATAATCTCCTATGGTCAACAATTTTTATGTGGTCACATATTATGGGATCTTTGAAATATCTTTTATGACTAAGTAGTCTGTTATTTTCCATTTGCTATGCTGTTTACTCCTACCAAACTGGGAAAGGAAGGGGCCATCGTAAAGCAATGCAAGCCAAAACTGCCGCATCTCATTATAGACACAGGAGGAATTAGTAGAGCAGGATGAGGACCAATCTTACCAAATATTTCTTCCATTTTCTAGAATCTTTTTTTCTCCATTTCTCTTATTTCCCAAATCCTTGCTCAGGGTCAAGTGCTAGCCCTACATAAGACCGTGAGTTATGACACAGATTTAGGGAACAATGATTTTACCATAACACTCCTATGCAAAAGAGCAAAAGTATGACACATATTTTTATTTTCATTATTATGAAAAGATGGGTAAATATGCAAGATATTCCCAGAATATGCTGAGAAACTGCAATGAAAGTAGGCTAAAGCAAAATTAGGCCAAAAAAATGACTGCTTGTAATTTGGCACCATCTAAATAATCACAGAATGTTTCAGCTTCATCATAACAATTATTTTAAACAGAAAACAATCCTTTTGAACAGGTGTGACATCTAGTTAGCTACCACTAGACTAGGACCATAAATGTCAATTTTGAAAATGAGCAATTGTGAGATAATTGTCTTAGATATGCAAGTCTGGACTTGAAAACCAAGAGGATCTCATATGCAGTAATGTCATGTCTGACATTGATTTCCAGTAGGCAAGTCATCTAGTGGACAAATTATTCTTCAGTTCAGTAGGCAAATGGTCATCAAATCAGACCATTTTACCCCTTTCCCCCTATAATAAAAGACAGAAAATAGCTACTGATGAGGATTTTCTTATAAAACTGTCAGAAACTGACCAGCAGCCCAGAGCTCTGGTTTAAATATGATCTTTACCTACTTGAAATGACACAGGGGCCGTTCCCATTCATGTTAGCAGAGAAACTGAGATCAAGATTTTTTATGCTAGCAAAGTTTAGGAACATGTGGATTCTATTTGCCCAGCAATTGTGAATAATAAATAAACTAAGTCAAAATTTGTTGGTAGAGCATTTTTGGTCAAAAAAAGAAGACGCTTTTGCCAAAACTATTATTCTCATAGTTTAAATTCACAGATAGTTTAGTTTCTATTTCCTAGCTTTTCTATGATGCTTTAGGCCAGCAATTCCTAAACTGTGGTTGTTGGACCAGTGGTGGTCTATAAAACAGTGATAAATGGGTCTGTAGCTGGTTTCTCTAACTACATCACCTTTGTTGTCTTTCCAATGAAAATTTGGATGAGAAGGGTGGAGCAGAGAGAAATTCTGAGTGTTGACAGTGACAAAAATTTTCGAGTCCATCATACTGAAAAATATAATGTACCCTTTTACAGGATTGTGGTGTATTTATTTCAGAGGTCACATGTGTTGCAGACAACATCCACAATTCAAGTGTGTTCTGAACTGAGCCATTTCCCAACCTCCACAGGTCCTGACAGGGCATAGTCTTAGTGTCATGATGGAAAGTCTCGACTGCAGAAACCACACATACTGGAGAAATCAGGTCCAGTGTCTCTGGCATTGACTAGGGCCCACCACTGGAGAAAAAAAAAAACCAAACGGTTGACAGTTAATGTAGAAGGCTAATTGTTCAGAACTTTATGAGGTAGGGGAGAGGGAAAGAGAAAGAATCCTATTTTGGCAAGTAATCTGCGGCAGATACAGCCCACAGACAGACAGTTTATGCCCTGAAGCTTGGTCTGATTAATGCAATCATTATCTCTGCCTAACATGGCTAAAGATGTGAATAGTCATAAAATGATCCAAGCCTTTCATTAGTACCCAGCACTAGTTATTCTCACTTTGTGACCTTCTGGGGTGGTAAGTTTTAACAGGTCAGTTTCATGCTGTTCAGAAATCTTTCCATTTCTTGCTTTTAAAATTTTCTGCCCTGTAGTGTCAATAACTCTCTTCATGTCTGGTATTAAAAGGGAGGATCAGTTGTCTGGAAAGCAATTGTTTTCAAAATGCAAACCACTAATATTTATAGGAGTGCAAATGATGATTCTCAGTATTACTGAAGATACAGAACATCTTCCTTGCATTATTTGATAGCAAAGCAGTACTTGATAGTAAAGCAAGATGCCCCTTGGCTCTAACAAAGCTTTGTCCATTCAGCTGTGGAACTCTTTTGCTACTTGTTTTCTAGGTATTAATGTTTAAATTTACGAGACTGACACTTTGTTCATAGAGTAAACCCAGTATATGCTTCAAAGGTGACATACTGTGTCTTCTTAGAGACTGTATTTTCTCTTACTGTTTCTATTAATCTAAAGGGGAAAAAAGAGCAGCATGAAAATGACTATTCACTATATTGTATCTATGTGTTCATTATAGGCCAGGTCTTGTGCCAAAGCAGTAAAACCACAAAAAAGGACAGTGTCTCTTTCTTAAAACATATTGTTTAAATTTTGAAATAATGGTGAACAAAACATGAAATAGTTTCTGAATAAGGTGTAAATTTAAACTTCAGTAGATACTGCAGAAAAATTTCCATGTGGAATTCCTTTTTCTGAGTACAGATAAATAATTCATATAAATTTGATTCTTACTATGTTATCCCATGGTAAGGAAAAGGACCCAGCTATTTTCCTTTTGTCTAGCTTGCTGCTCACATTAGTAAATCATAAACACATCTAAAAAGTTTTTTCTTTTTCCACTTGTTCAGTGGAATAATTCTTCCAGTCATCTCCTTTTACATGTTTTTTTTCAGTTGCCTGATGGCATGTCAGCTGTTGCAAATGCTCTGGCTTCACTTACAAAAAGTCCTAGATATTTCCATTTTCTTTGTAGAATAGCTTTATAAATAAAAGGTTACTGAACTCAGGCTGATCTAAGAATTTGATTTAAATTCGTTCTATTTAATCCCTAGTACTTCCTTATGGCATTTATTTTTAAAGCCATTTAGACATCTGTTGGTACTTTTGGTAGTTTGCAGCTATTAGATCCGTATAAGAAGGTAGAAATTACATAGTTTTGCAATTGGATTATAGATTTGGGATAACCAATTTTTTTTAAAATTTATGGATGAAGTTGCTGCCTTGTCAGATTTGACTTTAATCTTTTAGATGTTCATAGCCAATGCTTTTTAACCATCTCTCTTCTCTTTTCCGCTCTCTACTTCATTCCCACTTTCCCTTACTAAAGAACCCAGTAAGCCTTTGACTCTGAGAATCATTTGAAGTGGCTTTGGCTATAAAAAGCTCAATGTATTTTCAAAATGGTATTTGTCAAATATTTCTAAAAGACCCCTGATTTCTATACAGTCACAAGAATTAGTATATATTCCTCACATTATTTGGTTTAAGGAAAGCTGAAGAAAAGAATGTGAAGGCAATTGCCAAAAATTAAGATAACTTGCTGCATTGTACAGAGATGTAGGGAATCACGGGGAAAGAATAAGAGAACATTGGTCAGTAATTTAGGCTCTGGTCTTGATATAGCAACAGGCTGAAGCTTTTGTAGAGATCCTTAAAAACATCATGACCCAATTACAAACTGTTGTCTAGTTAGTCAGGCTAATGGTTCAGAGAAACAGTACTGTCCGGTATGTTATTTCTTAATGAACCATTGGATATGGAAACTTTAATCCTGTTATCTGATTAAATTGTCTCAGCTTTGAGAAAAAGTTACATGGTTCTGATCAAATCAGGTATACAAAAATGTTTGAAAATTTCATTGAACACTGTATTAGTAAACTGGCTCTTATGTAACAACTTTCACTTTTGACCACAGTTTAAAATTTCCCCAGATGTATGACGTCTTTAGAACTAAAGAGATACTACTATGTAGAATCAGAGAGAAAAGGTCATGGTTTAAATCCCAAGTGCCCTTTGAGTTTTCCTTTTCAACTATAAGGCAATTCAATCCCATTTAGCTTCTGAAATTAGGTCTCATTTTCAATGTAGGCTTGGAATGGTGAGACTTTTAACGTTGCAAGTCCTAACATAGGGTGAGCACATCAGTACCTTTTCATTGGTACAGTCTTTTGCAAGCCTTTTTCAAAGTTTGAGTCTGCCATTGATTATGGCGGCAGCAGCCATCACTTGTCTAGGTTTGTTATTATCTTTGAACTTCAGAGTAAACGTTACCAGGAACCTAGGCACATATCTTTTACTCCGAAGAGGATGCTGTGAAGACGTCTCAGAAGACTATAAGACAGGTCATCCACCATTGGTGTGTCTCAAAGTTCTAAGCCTAGATCCTAAAATCCTCAAAAAAAGCCTAAGAAGGATAGTGAAAGACTTAACAACATTTTTTGCTTAGTATCAGAGGTCCAGGTCCCCAGTAGTATTAAAATGGACCTTTGTGGGACTGTAGCATGACTTTCTTGGGGGATCTGGACTTTTTTACTAAAAAAGACTCCACAGCTAATATTATGTCACGTTTTAAAGATGTAGGATAGAAAATGAATTTTACTATGTGCGTATTTGCTGAAATTTTTGTGTTGCTAACCAATTGCTTCTGCTTCATATTCATGGATTTTCTTTCTTATCCTAAAAAAACCCCTCTCTTGTTTAAAAACATATGTTGTTTCAAATATATTGAACTGCTTGGCTTTCAGCACTTTCAGAAGATATTATTTTCCTCCTTCTCTTTTATTGCCTGAATTCAGTCCTTGTTAATATTAAAACAAATATCTTGGCACCAAATGCAATCTCCCTGATCCCTGTTTTTTGTTAGCCACTGTTTGAAAAACTTGTTAGCTTAGTGTCGGGCACTCATTAAACTTTCAACTTACACAAGCTGCCTCCCAGCTCTGACAAACTGTCAGTGCTGCAGTGTGTGCATGCGTGAACATGTGTTTGTGTGTGTGTGTTTGAGTGTGTGACTTACTGACCTGTGTGTAAGGCTAATAAAATTGTAAAAGAAATGCATACCCCCCTTCACACCCCAAATCCAGGGTGTAATTTCTCCCTTCCATCTGTGGTGTACAGAATCCAGCAGTGATCCCATACAGGGCTCCATTCTACTCTCAAACAATGGGCTGCTGTTCAGTCCATATTATCATGTATTACCTTAGCTGTGGAAACTTCTCATTACTAAGTTAATAAAATATTATTCTTCCTTTCCCCAAAATTTTTCACAACATGCATCACAAAAAGATGCATGTCTTTGCATTCAGAATGATCAATATCTCTGCTAATGTATGCAGGTGGTCACATGTTCTTTGTTTGATTTTGTTTTTATTTTGTTTTGATTTTTTTCATGTGGGCTTTTTTTTTTTTTTTTTTTTTTTTTTTTTTTTTTTTTAGGTGTCTACAAGACAACTAGATNGGGGATTCTGTTTTTCCAAAGGTCAGGCTTGGATATGCCAATGGTTGCCTGGCTTGCATATGTGGAAAACCAGCACAGCAGCTCTTTATTTTTTAATCTCTATGTGACATTTTAATGTTTTACTTTAATTACGTATCCCTTCTCCTAACACTTGTGTGCTGTTCTGGAATAAAAAAAAAAAGGAAAAAGAGAAGTCCTTAGAGAGGAATAAAACAAGTAGAGACACTTCTATACAAGGCATCAGAACAAAAGGGAGAGCTTAAAATGCTTTCTTCTATCTCAGTCCCCCGTGACCCTGTAACCAAACAGTTTGAATTTTAGCAAAAGAAAGCATCAGGAATTTGAAATACGTACATACGGTGTTGCCCTGGTTTTTGGAAAAGCCTTCTGTTTTTAACCTTGGAGTCAGATTCTTTCACACAGTTTCATATAAATAATAGCCAATGTTTACTTAATGGTATTTTCTGTTTTTCATTCCTTTTGTGATAAGAGAACTTTGATGAACATCTTTTTTCTCCAGTGGGGTTGAGAAGGAAGTGACATGCTCTCCAATCCCTTGTGGAGTTGGGACGTGTATATGAATGTGAGATTGTCAATAATAAACATGCATTCCCTCCTTTCTGCTGAACCTGGCAGGTGTAAGAGCATCTTTATTGTGTCTTCCCAGACACAATACGGGTCCTCCATTTCAGAGTAAATCAGCAGTGATCGCCACCAGCTAGGAATGTTGACTGGTTAGGCTGTAGTGGTGTACGCCTGCAGAGGAGACAAGCCGAGACATCTAGAACGTTAGTTCAGGCTTAGAGCACTGTTCTGATATATCTGTTAAGAATTAGTCCCATGAAATTAAGGGAGTTTGGAACAATAAAAGGGAGGTTTAAATCAGATCTCTTTAATGTCTACTAACTTGCTTGTCCTCTGAATTTGTTCTCCTGGCTATTCATCTCTCAATAGCTACTTGTACTGAAAAATATCAATATTTACACTGGGATATGTTCCCCAATGGTTGATTATTTTTTGTGGTTTGTGCTTGAGCTGAGGTTCAAGGTAATGAGGGCTTTTCCCTCCCTCTTACTTACTCACTTCCTACTCATGGTGAGGAGGTTCAGATGGTTTCAGCTAAAAAAAAAAAACAAACCAAAAAAACAAAGCCCTGACCAGCTTTTGATTAATAAGTTTAAGAAGATTTTGGCAATAGCTTATGAAAGCACAGTACTTGGTTTGTTCTTTCCAGAATAATTCTGTCTCCAAAATAATCCTAGTTCTGACCTTCCAGAGAACATTCCACACCACTGGCAGGAAGGTGTCAGATCAACTATCTCTGCCCAGCCTGGCCAGCCAGGCTGTGAGGCCTGAGCACCAGCAGGGATGTCCTTGGACTGAGAACCACCACCATACATAGAGCAGGCTGGGCACAGATCCACAGTGGGGAGTGCAGGTCTCAGGACTGTAGACCCTAAACGGCAATCCTTGGTCATTTGTTAAGGTTACTCAGGGCATGGAACTGAATGCAATTGCCGTCCTGCTGGTTCAAGTCAGGGAATGCTTCGACCCATGTCGTTCTGTCAGCCTTTTTTTCAGGCCGCTCATTTTTGTGCATTCCCTTCCTTTTTCCCCCCTCTGTGCATCTCGTATTTGAAGATGGGAATCTCTAAAGAGCTCCTGCTCTGTTGTGATCTGTATGTGCAGATCACAGCACAGCAGAGCCCAAGCCTATTGAGGAGTTGCAAGTAGCAGCTTTATATTACTGAGCAGTTCCAGGCAGCTGCTTTTCCTTGTGTCTCTCTCTGGGCATACCACTGAGATGTGGCCCTTCCTGACCCCTACGGGCTGTGGGAATCTCTTGGTTCAGACTGACTTCACTTGCTTACATGGTGGGCATGGTTCCCATGCCCAAGCATCAATATCTTTTAAAACTAGCCTTGTATTTGGCAGGATTAATCCACATCTATGCTGTCTTATTTGCTTATTGAAATTGTATACTTAAATTCTTAGGTCTCCTAAATTAGTTGCTGTGTCAAAGGATGACACAGATCAATAACAGGACCATATCTAAGTGTTATTTCATTGTCTTGACTAAGCAGTCATTCCAGGGAAGCATTAATGAGTCAAAATGAGGCCAGATGTTACATGAATGAAATTCTCTTTCCATTTGCTGATATGGCTGCATATTGAGCTATCACAATATCTAATAGACAGGCATCCAAATGGGTTAAATCTTCTTAAACCCCCTAGTAAAAACAGTGGATGTGCACTCTATTTAAAGGAAAGAATGCCATGCTATTTTTCTGAACCCTTGTTTTTGTCCTTTACAGCTTTTTTTGTTTAACTAATATGAAACAAAGCTGATGCAGGCTGATCTTGCACAGCCCTCTGGATACGTCTTATTTCTGTGGAATTGAATAGCTTCGTTATTTTTTTCATGTTTGTCAAGGTGTCTTTCTTTAGCTCCCACAGTCATATGAAATTTCATCTCTAGTTATTTTACAAAACATCCTGCTTTTCTGGGTGCAAAAAATTGTATAGCATAGCTTGACAGCCTTGAACTCTGATAGCTCAAAGTTTAAAACAGAATTAATAAAAAATTATTCTTGCACCTAATCTCAGTTTCTAAGACTCAGATGATACAGTTTTAGGCCTATAAATTCCTGCCTCATGGTTTTAGCATATTGATTTGACAGCAATAAGGTTGGCTCTGAAAATGAATTTTAGTTCTGGGAAATAAGTCTAAGTCCTCAGAAACTCTTGTCCCAAAATAACAGAAAACTTTCAGAGATTGGGAATAAAGCTGTTTATACAGAATATTTTAATTTGACTAAATCAGCAAGTTCTGAGGAAAAATGGTTTACTGGAGTACTTCTAGTTCCTTCTACTTTTCAGTACTACTCTTGACTTGAAATCCATCATTTTCTTTCTGAAACATCAATCATTTCTGGAAATACCTCTCGTGCCTTCTTCATTAATCTTCTGACTTTTGCAAGATCCTTTCTGTGGAGCTTACTGTGTGTGGAGTCAAGAGGGGGTTTGCCTCACCACTGGTATCCACAGTGCTGCCACAGAAACTCAAGGAGAGCATTGCCGTTGATGTCAATAATACCTGGTTGTAAATGAGTCAGTTTGTTGTCCTCACTATCTGCTTGCTCCATTTGTTGTGCTAGCAGAAATTATTCCATTGCTTGTCACCAGCAGGAAGGAATTAGTTTTTATAGATCTTTTCAAGCTAGGCTGTTTTCCAAACCGGGTAGAGAAAGGAAAATGAGGTAAGAGGGGAAAAAAGGTTGGGGCAGGGATTTCCTCTTTCCTGTTTTAGCTATGACATAGAACAAAGCAGAAGCCCTCATCACTGCACCTCAGGTGCAAATATTTGTTATCACGGGAGAACAGTGAATGTAGAGGGTTGCACCTGTGACCTGACCTGACCTAATGGTAGCACACTGAGTCACAGGAATGGGACACCCATATCGAATATGCCAATACTGCTGAAAGTTATTAACAAACGAAACAACCCACAGGTTCCTTCAGATTAACTAAGATGGAGGCTTTTGGAAGATGTCTTTGAGGTGATGGTTTGTATGCATGCAGATTGGGACTCCTGGTTTAGTCTTATTTTTAGCTGTGTTGAGGAGATTGCAGATTCTTTCTAACCCAGATGGAAAATGTTCTTGGAACTCTCAGCATGGATTTTATCACCTTTTGTCTGCATTGTGCAAATTATTGTACAGCAATAAGACAAGTACAGAAAAACACCCCAGACATCCCAGTAAAGGAAGTTCACAACTTGGAGACTGTATGAGAGGTTTTTTTAGTTCTATATTAGTATGGAAGCAAGGTAGATAACTCAGTAAGGTTTCCTATCTCCAATATCTATTTTTTGTTCCCAGAAATTCTGTAACAGTGCTGGAAGGTTTCCCTCTTTCAGTCCTGGGCAAATTCTGTGTCATATCTTTGGGTTTCAGAAAGCAACACTAAGGAAGAGAAACCATTCTTGTGTTTCTCTGTTTTTTGTGTGACCAAAGACTAATTTAAGATGGAAAATTGCTGTCAGTGCAAAAGTTGCAACATCAGTTTACAAAAAAAGTCCATTTTTCTCTACATGCCTCCTAACTCTGGTTTACCATCCTCTGTCTTTCCTGTTGGAGGTAAAAGCTAACTCAGTGTGGACTTTGCCCTGATTGCAGCAGTTCTGTGGTTTTGTCTCATGGGATTTAGCTTGAAGT
This sequence comes from Platysteira castanea, assembly GCA_013397175.1. Taxonomy (NCBI): domain Eukaryota; kingdom Metazoa; phylum Chordata; class Aves; order Passeriformes; genus Platysteira; species Platysteira castanea. The sequence continues at coordinate 124,138 of VYXC01001261.1, forward strand.
TCCTGGTTGCATCTCTTTTCCCCATTCATGCTGGTTCAATATCCTGTCGATTTAAAAATAAATAAAGAAATAAGAAAAAAATGAAGTTTCTTCTTGCAGCATCCAAGCCAGATGTTTTTGAGATTGAGGAGGGGATTTTTAGTGGAGTTTGGGTGGAGTGGTTTCTGTTATCCCCCACAGTGCTTAGTAAAGACAAAACCATAACCTGAACATTACAGTGCAGAAGGACCAGGCATTTTTAGTTTTGTAACTTCCAGCAGCATTCCCCCAAACACTTCCTCAGCTTGTTCCTTTCCTTCATATGCTGTTGTTTTAGCTGGCCTGGCAGGGCCACCTTCTGCAAGAGCACAAGCTGCTGGTTGTGGCAAAAGGAGAATGTTGAGCTATTTCTGCCTTGAATAGCACAACTAGTTCCCCAGTTGTAGCCAGAAAGCAGAAATAGAGGGGTACAATCTCTTTCTTTCTTTTGAAAGGTGAGGATCTCTAGGTGTGCACAGGTAAAATTGCCATTGAACTCTGTCAGTTCCGGGACAGTCCTCACCCTTAAGTAGGAGATATAGGAATAGGCTATATCCCCTTGCCTCTCTCTTTTACTTACCTCTTACTCTTGCCTTCTTCATCTTTCAAGCCCTTCTCAGGTATTTTCAGGTGCACCTGCAGTGTTAGTCTTCACCTTCCAAGATATGTCTTAGTTGTAACTTCTGTTGCTAGCAGTCAGCTGAGAAAGGCAAATTTATTTTGTGTGAGAACATGAAGGTGAGAAAAATGCATCCATTTAACTTTCAAATAGCTGACATTTGTGTTCTTAAAAAACTAAACTAAGTAAAAATATGTTAGAGTGAAATAATTGCTCTGTTTCCTCTCTTTCAAAGGGAGAAATATAAGTGAGAAAATCAGAAAATATTAAATGAAGAATCATGACCACAACTTAAGTTCCATGGAAGAAGTGCACGTTCAATTGATGTAATGTTGCATCAGTAAAAACGTTGAAGCCAAATGTCTCAACCGGTCTTTACAGCACATTCCCCTTTCTGACAGTCATCAAACTGAAGACATCATGACTGCAGGCTGTGGGGAGAGTGGGCATCAGCCATCTGCCTGCAAAACTATTTTTCAAACAGTATTTAATTATTAGAAGCAGTTCTTCTAAGATCATTTGATGAAACCTGATGTCCTGTCTGACCTCCTCAGAACATAGCACTTCGGTAGCTGTACTCTTGGTTTATTTTATTAAGGAAATAGTTATTTGTGGTTCACAAATATGTTATTATCTTGACCTTTCTCTCTGCCACTCATATGCTCCCTCGAGTGGTCTACATTTTGCATTGCATTTATTCACTCAGACTGTTCAGCTTGTCTGGATATAGTCTAGCTTGTATTTTGAAGCACCTTGATACAAGTTAAAACATTACTTTGAAAGGTTTTACTTTGAAATATTGAATGTTGAAGTTGTCTTTAGCTGAAAACCTGCTGGATAGAAACAGCAGGAATGAAGGGGGATGTCACCTTGCTTCACTGTTGAATTGCTGTCTTGATTACATTTCACTTGTGGATCGGGTCACATGACACCTCCTAGCCAGCACTGCATAACAAAGTGATGCAATTTCCATAACTCTATAATTTGAGATTAAAACAGAGGTAAAATATTTAATATTTAAAGATTAGTGCCAAATTGATTTAGAATCTGAATTTCTATACTTATAATCATATGTTAATTACCAAATTATCAAGCATGACAACTGTGAGGATACCTCTCATAGCTCCTCCTGTAAAGCTGCAGTGGCAAATACGTTAACAAGGTGTGGAAATGCTCTTGGCTGGCTTTCCTACAGGGGAAGACACAGAGGAACATTCCAGCTTTTATTGTTTTTTTTTTTTTTTCCTAAGCCCAAAAATTACTAAATCTTCATGGAGTCCTGTTCACTGATGGAAATATCATAAGTATGTTCTTCTGGACATGTCTGGCAAGTATCACATTTTGTATTGCCTTTTCATGTTCTTTTTAATGCCATTTTAAGGGTCCAGTATGGGGAGAACCTCCTTCTCTCCCAAATATTCATGACATTGCTGAATAATGTTTATAACGTGATTTTTGTGGGAATGATTCTGTATTCTTCTGAATCAGCTGGATGACTGATTGTCTAGATTCCACCAAGCTGTCCAGTTGTAGAAGGAATTCTGAAAATGTCATTGTCTGAATCTGACCATAGACCATGTTACTGGCCATAGGTGTCTTGATGAGGAGCTCTAGCTGCCTGGTTTTCTCGGAATAACTGGTACAGATGACCACTGTTATCATTTGTACAGTAGTAGCATTCAGAGTGATTCATCATGAGCCACTGTAGGGCAGTGCTCTACGGAACAAAAAGCTCTTGGATCTTAACTCCAAGAGCTTAAAACCCGTGTCTGTCTGTAGTGAAGGCTGTGACTGCAACTTGTGTGTACACGGGTAAGTTAGCTTTCGCTGGATAGTTTATTCAGCTGGGTAGCTCTTAATACAGTAGCTGAAGCATAGGGACAGGAAGTGACATCTCCAAGATTATTTAAAGTCCTAGAGTGTAGGAAAAAACCCCAAACTTTGGAGTTCCTCCATAACTCTCCGCCTACAAGGCTGCACACATACTGTTTGTTAATTCTGCTAGGGTCCAGGTGCTTCAGGGATAAACATATAAGCCCAACTGCATTTGATTTATACTGCAGCTTTTGAGAGAGATGCTTCTCCTATGTGCTATACCATGAGTAGAAAATCCTATTAGGTAGACACAATTAGCACTGGGGAACTTGTTGATCTGCAATCAGCAGGCTTCTGGCATAATAATTTCCTGATAAATTTGCCCATGTCTGAAATTGGCTAGTAATAGTAATATTCACCAGAGCCAAAGGGAGTGATGTATATTGTGGATATTCTATCAGTCAATACTATCCTCACTGCTTGATGTGTCAAAAGAAGACAAAGGCTTGGCTTTCCCTGGGGTTTCTCATGTGGCAGAGGGAAATGCCTGGCAGTTTTACATGGACTTAGTTATTCAGCAGTGGAAGCTGTGATCATGAGCTGGCTTCATCTGGTTTCAATCACTCACCTCTCTCACTCTCCCTGCTGAATGTTCCTATGTTCATGGAATATTTTTCCAACTGTGTTTCTTTGGCATTACCTTTCCAGCCCACAGCAGCAGGATTGGAGGAATAAAACAAGTGCCTTCATCAAAGTAGCTCTTGGAATCAATCAGTTGTTATCAACATTATAGTAGCTTTTTTGGCTGCCCTGGCAGCAAACTTGTTCTACTTTTCTTGCAGGGAAGTGCATTGTAACCTTTCCCAGCTCTAGCCTCGGTGAAACTTAAAACAATCTGATCAGTATCTTTAGAATCCTTCGCTAGCTAATATGATTCTGTCTTGCTGATGTGAAGTTAAAGGGTGTTTGAACAAAGAATAGAGTAGTGTTCTTTCAAGATATCACATTATAACTTTGCTTTGGGGAAGATTTTTTCAGCAAATAACAGTTATGATGAAAAATAACCTCTCCTTTATCCTTGTTATACTTCTGTCACCAAGAATTTAAGCAAATCTGTTCTTCATCCCATCCAGATAAAGTCACAAGCAGATTTCAGAATCACAGCATGTGTCAGTAATCAAACAATATAGAGACCAGGGGGCTGGTTTAACTTTAGCAGTTTTGTGCTGGGATTGTTAAAATGCGTGGTGATGTGTTTCACGAATGAAAATATCAAAGCTCCTTCTTTTATGTGAAGGAAGCAATGGCACATGTGAGAACACTCTGACCAAAAACTGCATTTTAAATAGAAACATTTCCAATATAAAGGCAGTTTAATCTGTATATGTCTGCTGTGCGGTCCCTTCCTGACTCCAAGAAATAAATGTGCTAAGTGGGTCATTTTAACTTAGAAGAGCAAGATGGTGTTGATGTCTTCCGGAAGATCCAAAATGAAACCCATGCTTATTTCAAGAAAATTAAACAAGAACTTGAGTATGTAAGAATGTGTAAATCTGTTCCTTTAGGTGAGGGTAGCTGTTCCTTTGAAGAAATGGCATTCAAGAGCTGTTCCATGTGGACTGATCACTGGATAGAGCCAAAGATTTCCATCATGTTAGTGGAGTTTTGCCAGCAAGATGCAAGGGACTTTTTTGACTTGGGTAATTTTCCAGGATGGACCACTTCATTGAGGAGGCTAAGAGACAAAGGGAACTACAGCAGATTAATTCCTGTGCCTATCTCAGGGGTTTTAATAGAAGTTTTTTTCCTCTGAGTGGATTGTTTAGAGCAGCTTTATAAGTACCTTTCATTATTTATGCGAGCCATGATGCAGAATATTGTATCTTTAAGGTGTAAGACTACCTGCTATTTTTTGGTGATACTTGGCCAAAAGGAGCGACACATATGACTGAACAAAATTCTAGTAAATTTGAATATTGCAGACTAGATCAACAAAGACATTAGTCTTCAAAGGAGCTGCACACTGTAGAATTAAGAATCTCCAGGTAAGAACACCCTCATGGGTATCTACTTGTTCAGATCTCATCATCAGTATTGCAAAGGATATAGCTAGAATAATTTTCTGCTGAGAGGCAAAACCATAGCTTTTGTTCCAGGCCCTTAAATAGAAAGGCCCCTAATGCTAAGTTAGAAAACAACAACAACAAAAAAATACAGTAGAAGATAGTGGGAATAAAATGAATTGGAAACTATAATGGGAGTTAAAAGTATCAGCTGCAAGTGCTGGCATGCAACTGCACCCAAATAACATCTGACGAAGGTATCTTCCTGACATCAAACAACTGTTCTCTCTCACAGAGGGCAGGAGCATGTGGAGATCAGTGTCAGGTGGAATAAAACAGAACACCCTTTTTTCCTTAAAACACAGGTGGCAAAAGCATTATGCAGAGCTTGCTGAGCACAGGCCAAGAGCTGACTTTGTTCTATGGAACAGATATGTCAGCTTACTGAGGTTTTGTTGAAAAGACCTGTACAAACACTTGCACTAGCTGGAGTGTGTCATTGGTAGAGAGTTACTTTGGATGATTAACATCCTTTTGTATCTCTAGCAGTGGGCAACAGCTATTTTGCAAAGCCACACCAACATTGTTTCTTCTTTTGGTCCTTGCTGTCTTGCTTCCACACTACCTGTTGTGCTAGGGAAATTTGGAAATGTCTCACAGTTCTTGTGTGTGAGTCAGCTGAACGTGTATGATTCTTTCTGCTTGAGGCTGTCAGTTTTGTGTGAGCAGGCTAGAATTTACAGTAAATACGCTGTTTGGCCTGTAACCTGGGGGAGCCAGCTGTTCTAATTAGGAAATGTCATCAGTGCAAAAGAGAAGGTTTTGGAATGGTTTATAGTTAAAATTTAAGAATCATCGATCACATTAAAGAGAGGAAATGAGGCATAGTGTGTATTTATACGATATATGAGATGCAGGGCAGCGAAGTTATGTCTGCAGTACATTGCAGTCAGGTGGACTACGGTGCAGCTCAGAGCTCAACAGCCTCTCCTGTCCACAGCACCTTGATGTGGAGTGCCTGTAGCTCTGTGGGTTTACCAGTGTTTCCGTGGGAGCCCAGACTGTGTGCAAATACTGATCTTTTGTGAAAGACAGTTTTAAGAGTCCTTTAGGAAGAATACTGGGAGACATTGTCTGCTCTCATTGTCTGAACAATAAAAACAATAGAAACAGATCTAGAATAGGTTTACCATGCCCGCGCCCCACTGCCTGTGGGAGTTTGCACAGTGAGGCAGTGTAAACCCAAATTCTCTCTGGATGGTCTTCTTTAAACTGAAAGAATAGTGCGTCTTTATGATCCTTCTTCCCTTTTTTTCTGTCTAGAAACATTTCATACAGAATGTTCCTTATGTGATGTAGGCAAAGCTGAACTTCTTGAGGAGAAGTACAGTGCTTCCTGCTCCAAATACCCTGCCAGCCTGATCTCTATGCTACTTAGACCAAGAAGGTCATCCACTCTGATCCTGCAGAGACGCAGTTTTCTCCCCACAACATTTTAAAGCTGCCTATGATTCCTGGGTCTAAACAAAAAAGCTTTAGTTTTGGTGGGAATTTATCTCACTGCTCACTAATTAAATATAAGAGGATGTTTGTTCACTCGCGTAACTTTGATAGCAGTTAAGTGTCAGCAGTAATCTGTCACTGTTAAAAGGTATCATTCCTCCTTTTTACTTGAGTTCATGAATATCAGCTCGAGATCATATTCAATAGGGGCTTTTTAGGCAATAAGGGAGTAGAAACCTTGTAAAATGCATCTAAGATTGCAGGGTTAATTTTTAACCTGCTGTAGAATATAGCAGTATAAAATCAATTTGGCCCAAATCTGCTTAAGTGGGTAATTAAGGTCACAATCAACCAAAATGGTTTCTGAAACAATTGCAGCTATAGATCACTACACTTCTCTTCCAGCACAATGCAAGTAGACAGGCCCCAGCTAAAGCTTTCATCTGGCTATCAATCATCATTACACTGTAAACTGCCAGGGTGAGAGAGGGCAAAGCTTTGAATTCAGAGCTGATGGAAGTTCTATGACCTGTGGACTTTCTTAAGTTAAAGGCTAATTAACCATAAACGAGTCAAAGGTCTGCAAGTCTAACACATTAAACGATGTGCCTGCCTCCTTAGCTTCTATTGTATCAGCAAATGTTAATTCTGCTAAGTGTGAACACATCTAAGGCAATCATTGCCTTCTTCCACCCCTCCTTCTGCCTCCTTAATTTTATATCTTGGGATTTTCTCCATCTATGGGAAGTTAGGTGGAGCTTGGGAAATGTGCTACTGTTGGAGAAAGTTCTGAGCAATGCAGGCTACATCTGGAAGAGGAATTCCTGACATTCTTCTTTACGAATCAGCTTGGCCAAGTTAATCACATTAGCTTCAGAGAGTATATTTAGTTATCGTAGTCCAGAATAAACAAGCTCATAGTCTAAACAAATGTGTTTGAGATTTCATAGACTGTGTGAGGCAGCTGAAAAACCACATGAATCTATATAATAGATCTATGGATAGCAGTATAAAATGATAACAGAGAGGTACAGATAAAAACTGAAATTTAAAGGTAACAATAGAATGATATGGAACAACAAAAATAGAAGTGGTTAGACAGATCTATATTTTTGGAGCTTTTGAATGTTTTCTACACTTGGGGGTTTTTTCTTTAACTAAATATTTTATCCAGCGAATGATAAAAAGGTTATCACCTGCTTTTGGGGCCTTATTCAAATTGAATTCAGAATTTATTCATGAACACTCAGGAAATGTTTAATCAGATGAAACATGGTATCAACCAATATATTAAAACTCAGTAGATGTGTATTTGCCATTGTTATAATTGTGTTGCCCAAGTACCCATACACCCCTGCCCCTTCATTCTAGCGCTTCATTTACATTGCGACAGTTTATGGAGCCGTTCTGCAGACCAGAACTAAAATAGGGTTAAAAGTTTTCAATTTCATCCAACACATTTCTGTGATGGAATTGGTAATGCTGCAGGGAAAGAAAAAGAGCAGGTGCAGGGGAGGGAAGGAACTTCTTAGGTCAGCTTTGGCACCAGAGAAGGCATTTATCTGAGAATATCCTGAATCTCTCATTGATTTGCCATTAGCGTTTAGCAAGTTCAAGTTCCTGAGGTTGCAGTTCCATTTTACAAATCCTTTCACAGCTGAGTGTAAGGGGTTCCTGTTCCTGTCCCTGCCAAGCCTGCCTGCATCCGTCAGCTGCTTGTTCTTGCCACCTGCTAGACACCACAGCCCTTTGGTCATATCAGTGAAATTGTCTGTGGAACTGTGATCTAAAGAGATATAAGAAAGGACCTGTTTAAAAGAGCACAAAATGGAAAATCTACGCTCTTTCCCTCTCAAAATGAGATAAAAGAACCTCTTATCACTCCAGGTATATTTGCTTTGCTAGATTTTCCCCTTTGAAAGTGAGAGGGGAAAATATTTCATGACTGTTATGTAACACAGGATCTTCACAATATGCAAGTACAAGGTCCTTCACTGTCTTCTGCTTTGATCACTTTAGGGTATGTCAGCCTGTAAAACCAGTTTTGTGATTCATACAGTGAATTTAAGAGTATTCTAAACAGCTACCTTTAGATGAGGGTGAGTATATTATAGGTGAAGCACATAGTTTTGCCCACAATGCTGACTTTTTAAATCGCAGCATAGTGAGCACATGCATTATCATAAATTTCAGCAGTATGCAATCTGACTACTACAGCAGAATTCAGACTACATTACTAATAAGACTGTAGTGATGAAGACATAATTCTACAAGAGGCATAGTTTGCACAGAGAAATAATATCTTTTATTAGGTTCAGAGAGTTAAGAAAATGGACAAGTCCAGCATTCAATTTTCTTTGTCAAAGCTGTATACCAGACATCGTGCTATGTTATGACACAACAATCTCACAAAGTGTAAAGGGTATTAGCACTTGGTTTGAGGTTTTGTTAGAAAGATGCTTCCTGTGCTAGGAAAAAACACCGATGTATTGGAGGCCAGAGTTTTATGGGCTTTGGGCTGCTACAGCTATTGTTAATGGAGGAGACCTAAAAGGATATCCTGACTGTTTAGTGTTGATTAAAGATGCCTTAATGCCATTTTTAGGAATGTTAGTACTGGGATTTTGCTTCAGTTCCACAGTGGCTTATCACACTGTAGCTTTGGTCAGAAGAATTATTCCTTTTTTTCTATCTCCTGAAGTGAATGTATTATCCATCTCTTTCTGATGGGATTGTTGATCTATTTGGTATGAAGAGTGTTCTTGGACACCATACTTGGCTTTCTCCAAAGCTTTTGACTTAGTACTGATAGGCTTTGGCTGCATTTCAGGGCAGCTATTTTTGTAATGTCCCATCACCTGGTCCAATCCAGTACTAATCTTATAATGATCAAAAGAGAGCACTCAGTAGAGTGCATAGAACTTCCCTCCCCAGTCATTTAATTTTGCTTCCACAAGACACAGAAGCAGACCAGGACTGAAAGGTCCTTTTGCACCAGTCGGTATTGCTTGAATTAAAAGGCTGTATTAAAAGTTGTATCACCAATAAATCTCATTTCTTTCTTAAAACATGCTGGGACGGATCTCCAGAGACTGCTTTTTGCTCCAGTATAATTTCGTATTTTCTTCAGCAAATGAAATAATAAAATTTTTTGAATTCTGAGTTTTGAATTATATTTTTGTAATAAAGATTAATGAAATAGTAAATGATGAAGAAAGCAAGATTCTATCATGGAGTGGCTGTAATCATCTGAGCATATTGTCTTCCAACAAACAGAGTTTTAAGACTGCTGACTAAGAAGGTAAGGTATTCCCACATGCTGTGAGACTCCATCTTGTAAATTCAGAGGAGTGAGATGTTGTAAATAAGCATCCCAGCAAGAACGCTTAGTGCCCCTATTTCCAAGAAGAACATGTAAGAAAGACATTGCTGGCAGAGAAGCTTAGACGTGGGGTTTGAGAGTTGCAGTGCTCAGACATGTAAGATATTTATGCTCAGACATGCAAGGAAAAATGCCGTTACCTCTTCCTGTTTGTACTTAGATGCCCTAAGTAATATGAAATCTCAGATTAGATGATACAATAGCTTCTTAAGGACTCATATCCAGTGAAACCTGTGGAACAGCTGCTGCTTCCCCTTTACTGCACCATTTATATATGCAGTATCAGATAGATGCCTTCTAACTTTAACATGATGGCACTGTGACCCAGTCGGCTTCAGAAGAAACACACTGGTGTCAGCCTGAAGTAATGCAGTTGTAGTTGCAGTTTATACAGAATTTTTGGGATACCTCAGGATAAAAGGCACTATACAAATGTAGGTCACTTTTATGAAATGCCTTTCAAATCGTTTATAATGCCTTTAAGTATCAGAACAGCCATACCACATCAATAATCCCTGCACATGTGTTTACTTTATTTTAGAGTTTGCCACAGTTCACTATAAATTGCTGAGATATATTCAGTAATTCAGTTATAATGAAATGTGCAAGCCTTCAATAAACATATGTGTTACAACTGGCCTCTGATGTAAATGCTCTGCCAATTATATGTACATTAGTGATGGCTGTATCAGGCTTGTAAATACTCTTTGTAAGTCTTTGACCTCTATTCTCCCATCTCTTACATAAGTTTTATAGTGGTGTGTAATTCTAGATTCACAGATTTTAAGGCCAGAAGGGACCATTAGGTCATCTGACCTACCAGTGTAACAGGCCAGAGAACCTCATCTGATTGCATTTAGTCAAACAAAAACAAGCGCTTTGTTTGACTAGAGCATATCTTCCACTCTGCATGTCGACCTTGAGACATTAAAAATTAATTAGTGGCCTCAGAGTTTTACTCCAGTTGTTAACGATCTTCACAATGTGTATTGTCTTCTTTGCTACTGTATCCTACATTACATCTTTAAACAGAGCTGAAGATCCAGTGAGGAGAGCATTGCCTTAGTTTTGAGCCTCAGCTGAGATAGTTTCAGACTCTAACCTACGTGAAGTTTTGGGGGGAAAATGAGCTTGAATTAATTCTTGCTAACTCTTTTTTTCAGATGTTCTTTCCATTTTCTTTCCCATAATGGATTAATTCTTTTCAGGGAAGCTGTGTGAGAGCCATATGCTGTTTCAAATTCATTTTCAGCCTTAGAGTACATTACTGAAAGAACTCCTCTCAGAATTTTAAGCCTTATACATCCAGAAAAGGTGCCAGATTTTCAAGGGCTAGGTACCTCTTTAGGTATATAGATGAAATCAATACAGATTTGAAGAATCTGAGTGTGCACAAAGGCTGGTAAATAGGAGCTGAAGAGGTTGAAAAATCTTCTCACTTTGTGTGGATCTATCTTTTGGAAAATACAGCTCTATTCTGATTTATGTGGTGCTTGGCAATTCTTTGTATTCACTAGATACTAGACTCACTAGGAAGTTGTAAATGTCCCCCTTTCCACCCACCACCATACAGGTTTCTCACAATCATGATGTTCATTTCTTTGGACACCTCACCTGATGGCTGGCACAAGTCTTTTTATTCTTCTGGGGTCTATTCACTACTCTCAGAAAGCCTACAGTTCTCTAACAGTATGGTTTTATTATCTGCCAGATTCACAGATGCTCTCATTATACGGGATGGAGGAGGAGGAGGGAGAAAATGGGGAGTTTGGATCTAAATGTGGTTTCATGTTTTGGGAAATCTTATTTTACTCAGATTGATTTTGCAGTCTGAGGAAAAGTAAAACTACAGCCTATCTATGAGAGGCAGGCAGAGGAACAAGTGACAGGTAGAAGGCATTCAGCTGGTAGATGATTCCTTGGAGTTTTGTGCCAGAGCAAGGCACAATATTGGGGAATTACAATCTGATAATTTAAGCAGAAACTGGTCATGACTGAGAACCCATAATAATTATTATGTTAATGGAAGCAAAAAGGCAGGAGAGGTCTCTATCCTCTTAACAGATAGGGGTATGCTGATCAGACCTATATCTACAGGAAAACATTGAAATCTTTAGAATAAAAATGCAAAATTGAGACAATGTGCATTTTTATTTGCTCTATTAGCACGAAATAAAAATGCACCTAAACTTTAGTGCTTTTATTATTACATTTAGGAACTGTAAGTTTACTCACTGAAGGTAAAGTGCTTTGAGAAGGAAAACATACTTCCTCACAGGGGTTGCTTCCCATATTTGGAGTATGACTGTTTAAATTGTAGCTCAGCAGAGATATTTTGATTCTGTGGGGCACCAGCAGCTCAGCAACAGTGCTGCCTTTCACATCCAGTTCTTAAGCGTAACAGATCATTTAGACCCTGGGTTGGCTAGGCTCACATAAACCAGGTTTACAAAGAGTTATAAAAGCTTGGCTTTCCTCCTTCCTTCTCCCCCACATTCCAGTTTTTCCTCTTATAATTTTACCACACAGCGATGCAGTCAAGCTTTTCTTGGATCATATGAATGTAGATCAATAAATATCAGTTGCAGAATGGGAATCTACACTCAGGCATGTGCTAGAAGGATGAAACAGTTACATTAGTTTAAAGGAACTTCAAGGTTTGTTTTGTTTTATATTTTCAGGGCACAATGCCTATGTTATATGGGTACCAAGCTGAAGTTGGAGAGGAAGAGGAAAGTTCTAAAAAAGCTGCAGTGCTGGAATCTCCTGTGGTGGCTCAGATTGTTTTTCAGCTTTGGAGGCATGTATGGTAAGCAAAATGATGTTATCTCTGTCTGGATAAGGGTACTACACATTATGGAATAATCTACATTTCAGCTGTGATCACACAGTTATTGTCTATAGACAGATGCAAAACATCTTATGGGAACAAGATATTTGGTTCAACAACAGGCTGTCAAAATCATTAAGGCAATTTTTTTTCTGCCAGTGCTTAGACTATGAGTCAGCCTCCACCAGAGATCTTGTTCTCTCCTCCCCTCATATCCCTCTTGCAAGAAGTAAATGACTTTGTTAGCTCTGAAGTGAGATTCAGAGTGATATTGAACCATTTGCAGAACAATACTGAAAAGGTAAGCATTTTTTAGCAGAAATCGTACAAGACCAAATGGTCCCAACATTTATGCCAGCCCTGAGTCATTTTCATCTACGTACCTTATCTCAAGCACAGGAACTAGGTCAGTGAGTTTAGATCAAGACTGTGCTCTGCGTAGTGTATGGAGCAACTCAGCTAAAGTCATGATTCTATCACTTAATTGAGCATCACTGTATTCCAGGATAGAATTCCTAAAGACTTATACTTTCTCAACAGGGAGTTTGGATATTTGCATGGAAGTTCCTGTGAAAGGCCAGCATAGTTACTTTCTCCTTTTGACTGTATAATGATGGAGGAATTGCCACAATGAGAGAAAGGCAGAGGAGATAGGGCATTGCATCTTTGCAATTACAGTTAACTTCTATGAAAATACAGTCTTTCTGATTGTAACTAGTGCAAAAGTTTGGACTGGCATTGTAGAGAAGTGTGCTGAATCAGCAGTGATGATGGCAGCCTCTGAAACTTGGTAAATAGAGAAAATCAAGCATGTGACTTGGGATGAGCTGTTGTAAAGGCAATTGTTTCCTGTATGAAAAAGTGTTAATTTTACAATATTTCACTTTGAAAGAAACGAGGTGCAAGATTTAGCAGATAGGAATCATGACAATGAGATTTTACTTAGCCATCTCCTGCAGGCCTGTTGCAAGAGTCTAAGCAATCACCTTCCTTCTTTGTACTGCCATGTCTTAATTTAGAAGCTGAGAAATACAAACTCCCAAGGTGTTGGTTTTAATTTTTTTTAAAGTTAGAAGCAATTGTTATATTTATCTTGTCCAACTTCCTACATGAAGCAGCCATAGAATTCCAGAATACAAATTATCACTTTCTTACAAAGTACTGTGCAATCCCTGGCCAGCTGCAGCTGTATTCATGAGGAAGTGAGCGGACTGCACACTGATACAGCTTCTTTTCATTCACATGGCGAGGAGCAACACACCATGGATGCTTGGACAGAAAGGGATGAGTAGTTTATTTTAGATTTCCTGATATATCGCTCCCACAAAGTATGACACACAAAAGTAATTGTATAACTTTTCATACAGAAAGCAACATCTCTTTTATCAAGAATAAACTTTTCATGAAAAGGCTCTTTTCATTAATTAACAAGCTTATAAAAATGTCGTCAGAAAGTATTTTCTCCCTTCTTTATTAGCTTCACTGTGAGTAAAAGTACTTTCGCTTGAACTTAAGATAAATAATACGTATATAGTCATGTATGATATATATTTATATGCAGAAATTAATGGCTTTCTATGTGCACAATCCTATATATCTGTATCAGAGTACCAGATCAAGATAATCAGAATAGTGTCTCTTGGTCTGTCTCTCACACACACATATTTTCAAAACCTGAAAATTTGGCACTGTACTGTAAAACTCAGTAAAACAGACCTCATCCTAATCAAGGCCAAATTAGCTCTTTAGAGCCCAGCCCTGATGATTCGCATGAGGCCCTCCACGTAGAGATACCAGAATGTGTGCGTGAAATGAACGCTTAGAGTTAACTCTGTGCAGCCAGAGTAGGTGCTTTCAATAAAGCTGCTGATTCTGTCACAGTGATAATGACCCTTAGTATATTAATATCAGGTTCCCACATTCTATGACACTCTACCTTGATGAAGGAGAACTGAGAAATCTGGCTTTCAGCTCCATAGGCATATGGCAATCTGTTCTTAATAGACAAGTCAATACCTAGATGTTGCTAAATCTCATGTGGGGGTACCTTGCTTTTTGATTACGTCCAAAAGACGCCTTTGATTTGAAAAGCTTCCAACTGAGCATAATTTAGAAAGCATTTTAAGCATTTTTGTTCTTCTGATAAGTGAAAACCTGAGAGCTTGAGCAAAGGATTTCAGAAGAAAGGGGTGTTTAAATTAATTTCAAAATCAGATTATCAGATTAGGATCCAACTCCCTTATTCCTTTTTATGTTCTGCTTACACAACAGAACAGGAACACAGATCTTACTACTGTTTTCAAATTGTGTGGGGAATACTCATCATGTATAGGCCCAGTGCAAACTCTCCTGCACCTCATTTCTGTGGTCTCCACTGTTTCTCCAGAGAATGTAGAAACAGTGAGGAGACTCAGACCCAACACAGAGGAGTCTGAACAACATAAGTATGCTGAAGACCAGTAAATGCATGTCCTAGCAGCTAGTAGGCTGGTTTGTCTTGAGTTTGGTCCAAACACAGGTTGGTAGGTTGCAGCTACACCCAGTTAGAAGCATCAAATTTGCTTGTATATCAAGGACCTCAAAGCATTTTCCACATGTTAGTCAGTTAGGCATTGTACCATGTGCCATTCTTACCTGTAATGTAAGTAAATATCAATGGATATATTTTAGAAATGGGAAGATTTGAATTCCCTGAAACCATTTCGGAAACGTAGAATCAAGCACTGTCAGAGCTGAGGAGAGACCTTGGGATTTGTGACAATATGCTGCAGGTATTGGCTATTCTACATCTTTGCCAGAATCCAATAGCAGCAATATGAGAGGTGCTACGTCAACCCCTGAGCCAGTCTCTGAGTAACTCCTTTGTTTTTCTCTAGCTGCGTCTGTGAAAAGCATATGTTTGTTCTCTCCATCAGATAAAAATAGCAGAATGGGATTAGAGTATTCTATTCCTCATCTCTGTCAGGCAATACAGTACTTGGTAAAAGACATGGAAAAAAATGGAAAGGACACCATGAACAAGAAAAGCATGCTCCAGTCTGACTGCATAAGTCCCAGAATACACGGGAATTTGTGCAAAGCATGGTCTGTTTATACAAGTTATCAACTAGAAGAACCACCATAGAGAGATTTGCAAGGAGCAGTTCTGACTCTAGGTAAAACAGATATAGTTGCTTTGCCTTATTCACATCTGACTTGAGATGCAGTGGGAGGGATAATCTGTGCAAATTCTGTACTGAGATGTACAAAATGCTCAGGAGGTTCTACCAGCTGAGATCAATGTAAGTAACTGGGGCAAAGATAATTTGAGAGAGCACAGACAGGTCAAAGGTTGAAAACTCACATTTTTGCCCTTTGTTTTCTGGCACTGTTGTTACTGACAGAACAGTAGCTGCTGCAGTTAAAAGCTCAGATGGCAGTAGCACAAACTGAGTGTCCTCCATGTTTCCAGAAGACAATCTTTAGAACCATCATTACCCTATATCTGATTTCCCAGGCATTTTTTTGCAAGAAATATTTATATTTATACATGCATACACCTACAATCCCTGAAGAAGACATTTTTCTAGATGAAGCCCCTATTAATTATAAATTGACCTCGTTCAATTGACCAATTTATAGCATGTAAGGCTATATTATTTAAGATCTTTAAATTAAGATAATTTGAATTAAGATAGAAATTAAGATTGATTTAAAGAAAAAAGTTGATCCTCATGGTCAAAATATGCCATTTCCAACAATTTGGTGAACCAGAGATTTGGGAATTGGTGCAGACATCACTAAGCCAAATACCTGGCTTGTGATATGAGTCTATGAATTTAAAGTTGCTGGTTTGTATTTAGTGAAATACGACAATTTGGCAAGTGCATTTAAATCCGGAAACATAACCCAAACAGAGGCTTGGGTATTATTTATTCAGAATTTTCAATGAA
This sequence comes from Platysteira castanea, assembly GCA_013397175.1. Taxonomy (NCBI): domain Eukaryota; kingdom Metazoa; phylum Chordata; class Aves; order Passeriformes; genus Platysteira; species Platysteira castanea. The sequence goes on from VYXC01001261.1 coordinate 140,300, forward strand.
TATTCTTTCAGCAGTGTGCATTTAAGAGGTAAAATATATGATCAGCAACAGAAACAGGGATATAGCCACATTTTAATGTTTTAATTCACTGAGTAGCACTTTCTGAGTCAGTTCTGCTGCATGTACTGCCATGAATTAAAACCAACAAATTTTAAGAATGTTGAATATGAAAACTGGACACGGGTAAGCTGGGACCGAGAAACAGAGAAATGACTTAATTTGAATGACATGTCAGTTCACTGGCTGGCATCACAACAGTTCAGTGATGAAACTGTTGGAATACTGTGGCTTTCTCTTTTCATCTTTTAATACATCTGTATTTCTATGCCAATGTCATGCTATATTACAGTAGCACTGTAGGAGTCACGGTTAAAACTCAGCCCCTAGTGATAAGAAGTATTTTAGAAAAAGAAAATCATAAAAGCAGTCAATGCTCTGCAGAGCTTACTGTCTATAACCCAAGCTGTACAGCCTGTGGTAACCTCCAACACTCCACTGACATCACTGGGAAAATTAAAAACATGCTAGTTCTCACTGCAGTCCATCTTACCTATCCTCTTATGTAAGTAAAATGAGGGGCCATGTATTTTGTTGAGTAGAGACAGCAGGCTGAATTGGGACCCCAGAGATGGTTACATGGATCACTTGTTCAGGATTGTACCAAGCCCTTTTCCTGCCCCATCATGATCAAGTAACTTTCTTGTGGCAACCACAGTAATTCCCTGCAGGGGGGAGGGATATTAAGAAAGTATGTTTTGAGTCTCTTAATGTAATTTAGCAGCAGGAAACTAAGAAGGAGTGCCAGAACCATGTGAATAGCCAGTTCTTTGTGTAGCGCTTGCAAATGCTCCACCTAGGCCACAGCAGGGCAATCGCTGCTTCGTACGAATTTATTACCAAGAAGTGTTTGTCTACAAGTACATTCTACACCTGATTTAAGGCTTTTCATTTACATGTGACTTATGTAATAGTAAATTTACAGTTTTAATGTGGTTAATGAAAATTAGTATTTTATTCACTGGAAACAATTTCATGCCAAAAATGCTTCTCCCCCCAAGGCCAAGTAAATCTGTTAGGTGACAGTGTTGTCAACACCTCTTAGCACTGAATGTAGTACATAGCACTTTTTTGCACCTGAATACTGTGCAAGAGTCCTTGTTGTTGTTCTGTGGTAATCCAGCCATGAAAACATTTCACAGTAATAAATATTCACTTAGGCCAAGTCAGTAAGGATTAAAAATAACTACTTAAGCATAGTGAAGAGATGGTATCTGGATTAAAGAACTTGTGTAAAGGGAATGATCTAGACCGATGATACCCAAAGGCACAGAGAGCAAAAATGACCTGTATCAGGCCATTCTCATTCTGTGTCAAACTCATTCAGTGAGTTTTATTCCATTGTGAGATTAACTCAGCCATTTAATTATGTTGTTTCCTACCTCTGTCATATTGGTTACATGCATATATTAACAATATTTAGTTACAGAAAATTAATGAAGTAGTTTAGGTTGCAAATACCAAATGATGCATGGTTAAGAAAAAAACCCACCACCAAAACAACAACAAAACCCCCAATCCTCACTTGTGTGCTTAAAAAACAGTTAAAAATATCAAGATAAATTTATCCATCTGTTGCCCTCAAATAAAAAAAAATCAGGGATGAATTTGGCCCCCTTTTATTCAATTTGTCATCAATTTGCTAAAATTATTACTTTTCTCCTGTTTTACTCTCTGTTAACTGAGAAACAGCAGCCTCTTTGCAATAGGCATTAGAAGCAGGAAATCTCAGGGTATGTTTCTAATTGCCAGAGTTTCTTTCCCTCTTTCTGCTGTTCCTGTTCTTAAGGAAGCACAAGAGGGTTCATGAGGTGCCACTAGGGAAACAGAAAAGACTATCAAGGTCAGGGTGAAAACCACACAAGAAGCAGGAAGAGATGCTTGCAGTTAGGTTCATGACCTTTGTATTTTTTTTCTGATTGTCCAGGAGAGGGAGGAAGGGGGTTAGAGAAGGAGAGCTAGGAAGTTAACATTAGAGCAGATGTATGCATAACCCCTGTTAGAAAACATCAGAGAGTTAGGAAGCTAATGCTGAAGCTGCTAAAAATTGTAGGGTTCTTACTGCTGAACATCTGGGAAAAACAGATGTATGTCTGGTCTTTGTTCCCAAACAGCTATGGTGGTTCCAACAGGTAGATGTCAAAGCCCAGTTTTCAGAAAGAGAACTGAACAATAGGAAAATGTTTGGTTATTAAAAAAGGAGAGTAAAAAGTAAAGCAAAACAATCCACTTAATAGTTGGAAAACCGAAGTTCTTACCAAATATAGTAATTTAAGATGTTCATTAAATCTGGCATTAATGAGTCTTGAAATTCTCATTAAGATAGAATCATAGATCCATTCAGGTAGGAAAAGACCTTTAAGACAGTTCTCTTTGTGTTCTTGGATGTAGTAATGTACATGTTCTGCTCCACAAATACACAAATGGAAAACTGTGACCATGTCGGAGTGCATGCTGAGGTCTCAAACATTTCAGTCTAGGCACGTTACCGAAGAACATAGAATCCTTCTTTCCAGTGCCTTGGGGAACAGTTTTAGTGCACCACCACAAACTGAGATGGTAAAAATCTGATACAAAAATCAAGCACAGTGTTTGCCTCTTTCATTACATGTCGAACTGCATAGCATTTTTAAATACTCTTAAGACAAGGCTATAAAAATCAGTGACTCTGAGGCAGTGGGTGATGGATCGCTGCAACCAACAGATGCCTGTAGAATGAATATAAAACCTCTGATGGTCTTCTGTGAGGTTGGAAAGAATGAGGAGTCTTTCTGAGTGGTGCACCAGGTAATAAAAGTTGCTACTCTAGGTATATAGGTGATCTTCTCCACCTCCATATTAACACTGCCCGTTACATGGTCACCTAAATTATACTTGGAGCCACACTTTCTGTTATAGTAAAAATTGCCAAGAAGCTACAAAGCAGACTTCAGTCAAGTATAAAACTAACCCTGGGAATTGCAGCAACTTAGTTTTTCCAACCACAATTAGCAGAAGAGAAGTGTGTAAAATGATGAGTGGAAAGAACAGTTAAAAGATTGGTGTTCCGACTGTGAGTAGCTGTTCACCTACCAGCTTATTCTATGTGCAGATAAGATACTCCAGAACTTAGGTGGCTTTCAAGACTGTGTGTGATATTCTCTGGTGTTTTGCACAAACAAAAGTGCTTAAAGTCTCTTTCCAGGGCTTTTAACTTTGTGATACCCAAGATGGTGACTCTTCCATGTGCCGGGGAGCTCACAATTGTAATCTATTAATAGAAGAAATAAGAGTTCCTGTGAATTCCAGTTTATGTCTGGATGGGATGCTGTCAGCATCAGCGGGGAGTCAGACAATTAGACTAGGCTTAATTTTCCTTTCTTCTATGTAACATTGAAGGGATCTTATATTATTATTATTATTATTATTATTATTATTATTATTATTATTATGGAAAATCAATTCAATTTCTTGTATACTAATGATAAGGCATTATTGTCTCTACTGGATGATTAGAAGCTGTGAAAGTATCACCAAATGTGCCTGTAATTAACAGTTACCAAGACTTTTTGAAGTTTGATGTGATTGGTTGCTTAAAAAAGGAAAAATTGTTTTATTGAAGGGAAATAAAATAAAATGCAGGAAAAACTCAACAAGTTTTGTTTTCGTAAGCACTCTTGAGGATAATGATTCTGTTTGAGATATTGCTGAGATTTCTGGGGGAAGCTAGTGCTATGACACCTTTTCTAAACCAAGCAGATGATGTCCAGGGGTTTATTTTTGACATCAGAGAAGCCAGAAGACTGGCTGATGCATTTCTGAGAGCTCCCCATTCACTCACCAATACAATAATTGCTGCATCTGGACTTTCAGGAAATGAAGCCCTTCCCAAAATAGGAGTTTGCCTGAATTCTGGGATTTACCAGATCTGAACATCAAAACATGATCCACAATCAGAGAGGGATGGACCAATTGTAGTATATCATCATATAATATACTCATCTAGAGAAGGGCCAAGACTAAAACAATTGTTTTCTCATACTTACTCTGTGAGAACCTCCTTAAGATCTACAGTTATTGATGATCCATTATTGCTTCCTTTGCAAATTTATTCTTTGTCCATTTTCCAGCTTCCTGGAAAACTGTCCTTTGTTTATGCAGCTGCCCTGGTGCTTCCATTTTGTGTACACCTTTGAATATTTAAATTTTGTTCCAGTGCAAATATAAATGAATTTGTGAAATATTGTAATTCATGCCAAAATGGGATATTTTCTTTTCCTTACTAAAGGTCTGTTTTTATGCTTCCTGTTCTAAACTGCTGCCTTCAACTTGCATTCAAAAATCCCATCACATTTAATATAGATTCAGAGAAAATAAGTCTGCTAAAAAATTAGTAACTCTATTTTTTGGTTGAGAGTGTCTTAATTAATTTTTATTGATAAAAGACCAATGTCTGTAAACAAAGATAAGTTACCTATGAGCACCTGGGTAAAGCTAATTAGTCTTGAGCCAAAGACACAAAGATTGGGATAAACACCTAGTTGTTTCTTTTAACTGTAGCCTGAAAATTATATTCTTATCTCTTATAGGAATCCCTGATAACAGTAAAGGGAACATGTTCAAATACTTGGGAGCCATGTCTACAGTTGGAAAACTTTCAGACATTGCCATTTTTACTAATGATGCCTGAGCCCAGCAAAAATATTAATAAAAAGGGTCCCTGAAGGCTTCATCTACTTGTAAACATTGCTGTTGTAAATATTCCTCAGCGCCCCAACTGTTCTCTGTGCTAGATGATTTTTAGAGAAGTTCTTGGCATAGTTTTGCTTCCATTACATGCAATTCTCCTACAAAATTTATGAGTGGTTCAGGAGTTAGCAGTTTGCAATGAGCAGTTTAGATGTGGCCATCCTGTTACAGGGTAAGTGAAAGTAGTAGCATGGAATAGGACTGTTGAGACTAATACCAAAGAACACACTCAGGTGTGTGTTAGCCCTCTCAGACAAGCCACACGCTGGCTTAATCTCAGTAGCAGCAAGTTTGCCTTAAGGGCAATTTAGGGAAATTTATTGTGCCCATAGTTCTAGAGACCAGGCTGGCAAAGCACTGAAGAAGACCATGAGTCATTGTGAGGTATCCACCAGCCTCAGTTTCACTGACTTGCTACCTGACCTTGCCTATTGCCTTCAGAGCCTGCAAGACAATCTTATTGTGATGAGCACACTGCTGAGATATCTTGAATTCACTTTCCTAAAGATGAAAGTTCTTGTTTACCCACAGAGCACTCACGGTTTAGGAAATTGCCAGCATTTCCTCTACAGAGCCTTTCCAGCATCACTTTGTCTTAAACTGGAGTGACTGCTTCTAGAGTAATAAAGCCTAATTTAGTTTCCATGTCTAATTTACTGGCAGGCATCTTGATGGAGAACTATCAGTTATGCTACCTAAAATGCTGCTGTTTTTTTAGTCAGTCGGAAACTCAGCATCTGGTGCAGAAGTTAATATATATAAGGCCACCTAGGGCCAGCCCCTGATCCTGGCTTGTTTTCACCCTTAGTCTGAACTGAATTCTGTTCCACTGCTGTCTTTTAAGTCACCATATTAGTGTTGGGATTTGGCACTAAATGAAAGTTCATAGCATCATTTCTGGCACTGTAACAAATGAGATCCTGTGGGAGAGAAGAGATAACATGTATCTCTCTTCTCCTATATTCAGTATCACAAAGCAGGTACCTGGGAGTTGGCTGAGTTACCCTCTGCCATCAGAAGCTTTGCACTGCAGAGGTGAAAGAAATAAAAAGGTCTGACTTTCAAACTGTACAGTTAGAAATGTGTGGGCATGGAATTCAGTGGAGAAGAAAGAGAGTAATGATCAGCAGTTAGCTACTTAAAGCCAAGAAAGTCCTTGCTGCTCTGTTGAGATTCCACTGGAAAGGCAGCACTGGAAGATAAGAAAAGTACCAGCTGGGAAGGGAAAGGGACAAAAAATTCACTATGAAGGAGTAAGAGAGCAAGCAAGTTTGCCAGAGAGGTTAAAATAGGGAGATGACAGGGAATGGTGACTAACGGAATAACTAGAAATGGCAATTGCATGAATGACCCATATGGTAGAGACCAGTAATGACATAGTGTGCATTCTCAGGAGCAGCTGTCAGTAGAACCCCAGTAGAAAATTAAGCTAAACGAACTGTTAGCTTCATGCTAGTGACAAGTCCTCAGACTTCAGACCGCCTGAAACTTCTCTGGCAAAGGGCACTGATTGGCTCCCAGGCTGCTGCTGTCAGTAAGGAGGCCAAGGACTGAATGCTCCTTTCCCTCTTGGGGTGGTCTTGCTGGTCTGAGGGAGCTGCGTGTGTGGCAGAGACCCTCTCCCTGCCACAGCTTGTCTTGTACCTATTCTGCAGACAGAAGGCCTCTGTCTGCAGACTTGTTAAACTGGCATCTTCTATCAGCAGTAGAGTCATTAAAAGAAAAATGTAGGAAGGGAGAGTTTATTTTGCCATTGCTCTTTATTTTAATCATACAAAGAAAATGACAATTTTTATATAGAAGCCATTAGGGATGCAGGAGGCATCGGTTCCTAGCTCTGGGGTTCTTTCTTTTAAACAGACTGTGGCAGTGCAAATACAGCCCGTCATGATATTTATATCTTTAATTCTAGCATTCACCACATTACTAACACACCGATGGGTCCCTTGTTCTTCATTTGTCTATTTCCTTAAACTTTCTGCCCCCTTTTTTATTATTATTATTTTTTCTGTCATGTGAGCAGTTCTTGAAGGTCAGTCAGACGTCACAGATAGAGCCATTCTGTTCATGGGCTCGCAAGCAACTTGTTTATAAATGAAGAAGGCTTTGTGAACTTCCAGGGACATGCTGAGCTGTTTTATAAAACTACCAGTGGGACAAGGAGCTTGGGAAAGTAAGGCCTCTTACAGATACAGAAAACGGAGGCACTCTGCCAAAAAACCTGGGCCGACATTCCAGTTCATCAGAATCTTGTCCAAGTGACAAGTTTCTAAAAAACAGATCAGGTATCTGCATATCCAGATATGCAGATAAGCTGACCATATGTGAGTGCAGGGCAGTATGTGTGCTAGGACACTGCCACAGCAAATACTTATGATTTGACCAAAAAGGTGTCATAAAATGAAGAGGTCAGGAATACCAGAGCTCCCTGGAACAGAAGACAGAAGGATAAACACACCTTAAAGAAAAAAACCCATAACTCTTGGGAGTGTACTACTACTTTTTTTAAGCTAAAGTGTGCAACAGATTCTTAGATATTTGAGGCACCAGTAGAACAATTAGAAACAATCCGTTTAAATATCTTGGATTTTATTTGAATCTTGGATTCTGTGGTCTCTTACGTGTATAGCACTCCTACTTCATTTAGCTGGCAAAAGAGGAGAGGAACCAGCAGAATCTTTTACCTAGCCTAAGTTTGCTATTCTTTAATTTAAAATTTAGCTGTCAACACAGTCGAAGCCAGCTGCAATTTGTTTACTGGAATTTTCATTGTTGTGCTCGTTGTTCCAGTTCCTTCAGGGAAATACTGGTCTCATTCCTGAAAGCAGCTGTAGGAGCACACAGCAAAGTAAGACAGAGGTAGGCAAGCAGAGGTCTGAGCCAAACCTCAGCATTCTTCCATGACGTTTGGCTCTGCAGCCCCTGGAGACAACATATAATCTTTTTCCAAATGTCTTTGGCAATTCTTTAACATAAAAGTAACAAGGACAAAACCTGAGCAAAACAAACCAGTAATGCTGAAAGCTCCATCCACCAAGCACCAGAGTAGTTTGAGGATGCTTGCTGACAGGAAAGGAACAGCGATTTGTGGAAAATTTGATTACAGGTACTTCTTGCTTGTTTATCACTCCAGGAGTCAGATTTTCTCTGACTTGCCTTTCCCATATCATCATCGTCATCATCATCATCATCAACATCAACATCAACATCATCACATTTCTCCTTCATGCTCCTTATTGCCTTGTCCATGTGCCCTTGTCTCTTGGGGTATCTCTAGTTCCATGCATGATTTTCTCTTTTTGTCTGAGTCAGGCTATTTTCATGTGTGGATGTGGGAGTTTTCGGACATGGATTAGAGTTGGAATTGGCAGATTTAGGTTTATGATTGGACTTGCTGATCTTGAAGGTCTTTTTCAACCTAAATGATTCTATAGTTTTATAATTCTATGATTCTATGTCCTGTGACATCTGGGCACAATTAAGCCCTGTAGATAAAAGGGGAATGTTTGCCTTAATCTCAGATTTGATGTTTTAGCCAGTAGACTAAACCAGCAATTTTGGCCAGCCCCTGAATTCCTAATTTGAAATATACTTACCGTAGCTCTACCTCATTATTGTGCATAGGCAAACATTCATTTTTGCCTCCAATGACTTTGGGTTTGGCCAAGTTTTAATTGATTTTAGGGAGAAATATAAGGCTCATCTCTGACATGAGGAACTCAGTGTATTTCAAATCTATTTTCAGCAGAACCTTCTGAAAAAAGAGTTGTGAGAATATATTTAACATGCACAAAACAATATCTCTCACTAACTTCACTGTTGGAAACTTCTAGTGTTTTTCAGCACAACGTGCAAAATAAAATAATAATTCTCTGGCAGACATTTAGCATGTGAAATTTCTTTTCTAACAGCTAATTTTAGCAAGGTCCTGTAAGCATCCAAAAAATATTAGGTATTGATATGCCTAATGGCTGTAAGACATTTGGTACTTGTCACGTTCCACAGCTTAGAGTAAAAAAACTGCTTTGAAATATTGTCTTTGTTTTGATATTTCAGAATATTTTAGAAGTGCAAATTAATCTCCCATGCTCCAACTGTACTCAGTGTGGGTGTAGTTTTTCTTCTAGATATCTATCCTGTCCTATATCGAAAATATGAGGTTAATTTCAAGATGAGCTGTTTCTTCAGCTGGGATTGCAGGCCTTGCAAAAGCTGGAGGTAAAAAACCACCAAAGTGAGAGAAAAGTTTAGAGGGATTGAAGAGTACCTGAGCTATACTTTTAGAAGATCAATAGCTGTTTTCTTGAGACATCCATACAACTGAGTAACTGAATCAGGAAGGAAGCTGTCTTTTGTATAGGTGTTAGGGTGCAAGAAAGAAGACAGACTATTATATAGTTATTGTCTTGAATGGACTCCCCAGAATTAACAAACCTAAAATGTTCTTGGAGAGGTGATTGACACTGTGGAGGCCATTGACTGCTACTTTCAAGATGGAGGAAAGCTGGTTGGAATTCAGCTCAGAAGATCAAATCACCATATGAATTACTTCATGTGTTTTGACTGACAAAAGAAGACTGAAGACAAATTAGAGATCCCTGCAAACTTACCTTGCAGGGCTGGGGGACAAAATCCTGATCTGTACAGTTACTGCACCAAGTGTAAAAATTCATCCGTTTTCCATAAATGAAGCCTCACTGATACCCATTTAGCAACTCCAGTTAGCCTTAAGGTGAGACCTGAATTGTGGAGTGACTATTTTGTATTTTGTGCCCCATCTGCTACCAAAGTTTCTCCTGCTGCAAAGGTCCAGCCTAACGTCTCTGATGCTGAGAATTCCTTCTGCTCTGAGACTTCCCATCTAAGGATTTAATAAAGAAAGAGGATTTTATTTATGCCAAAATCTGTTTTTTTGTTCAGAAGCCATTAGAAAATGTTACGGTCACTAATTGATTCAATATTTTTTGACAAAATATTGGCATGGCTGAGACCTTGCTGTTTTTCATAGACAAAGTCAGCACCACAGTTTGTTTTCATTCTTTACAAAGGCTTTGCAGCACATGTGATAAAACACCTTCTTCCTCTGCTTATCTCCTGTGAGCTTAAAGTACAGATGGCAGAGTTTTCCTAGGCACTTGCATAGATTCATAAAGGGGCAGGCTCTAATAATCCTAATAATCACACAGACCTCTCCTTCCTTCCACTTCTGTCAGCTCCCACTCAGATCCTGGCTTTAAAACTCCTTGACTGGTGAGCTGCCCAATGCACTGCAGTTGTCTCCATGTCTTGTAAGGGGCAGAAGGATGTTTTGCCCATCTTGCAGTAGCCAGAGCAGGAAGTTCTCCTGCCAGCTATAATGCAACTAAAAGCCTTCAATATTGTAGCTAGGAGACCTAAGCTTTCCCTAGCTACAGACACCAGGCCCCTGGAAGTTTTAGGGCCACCCACCTAGAGCAGCTGATGACAGTAGCAGTAATAAGGCTGGAGCAGTTCCTGTTACTGTAGGGTGAGCATGGTAGGGAGGCAGTGAGCCTCTACAAAAGCCTGTATTGTACTGGCCACAGTAGACACCTCTGCCTATTATTAAAATATAGTTCACCAAGCACTTGCTCAATACCCCTTTGCTGTAGGTTTGAGAATAGTGGTCTAGACCTGAGGGCTGTGGGTCAGAGTCAAGCGAGACACTTAAGTGATGCCCGTCTACAGAAAATGGCAGATGTAATGCAGAATGTTATCCTGGTGCTGAGGGGAAGCAGTGCCCTGATGGGACTTAGCAGAAGGCAAAAGAGAAAGAACATGATAGGTTTCATAAACCAAATATTTCCCAGTTCCAACTCAGAAACAGGTATTCTTTAGGTCCACAAATAGCTTCCACACTTGAGAAATAACAAGTTTCTGTCAGAATGGTCCCACTCAATTTATGTTCTCCAACTCACAAAACAGTCTCATCTTGGTGCCCCAGTCTTGTTACTTCCCTTCTTGTTCCTTGCTTTGCTCAAAGTACTTCTCCTCATCACTATTTTCCTGCGTAATGCTCCTGTAAGACTGTCTGTCTATCCATCTATCTTCAGTTATTTGTTCAGAGCTCTTTCTTCTTTACCGTTTCCCAGTCTCCCAGTTTTATTGTTTTTTGCACTTTCTTCTGGTACTAGATTGGTAAGGAACTTGCAAAAAAGCTTTTTGGAAAGCATGTCCTATTTTTTTTTATTATCTTTTGTCCATAGAGATTCATGCTTTATTTGCAAGTGTTGATAATTCAAATATATTTTTGGAAATAATTATTCTTTTAAGGCAGGAGGTTTTTTTTATATATGGAGAGTCTGGACTATGTCTATAGTGTCACGCTAGCTTTGGGCAACACTTTGACCCAGCTGTCCACATATATATTAGCTCTTATTCCAGCTCTGAAGTGACCCACTGACTGTAAATTCACGCAGGCTTGGACACAGACTGACACATGATTAATTTTTGTTCATGATTCATTTTTATTCTGGTAGACAAATAACACACACAACAAACCAGAAAAGGAACTTCTGCAAACTCAAGCTGAGCTACCAAAAACCAACTAGGTGTAGCTGTAAGAACTCAGACTTGTAAACTTCAACAGGCAATGAGCAAGGAGAGACCTGGCAAAAGCTTAGTGAAGAAGTTAGTGAAAATATATTGGACACTTCTTTGAAAGCAGGGATCAAGAGTAAACACAGTAAAAATTGCATAACAGATGATTGATCTGAAGAACTCATTGCCACAGATGTTATGGAGACTGAAAGTTTGCTAGGCTTTCAGAAACAGATGAATTTGAACATCCAGGGCAAATTATGAGGAATATGAAATTCTTGTGCTTTGTAGAATAAGCCAACTGTAATAGCAAGTTCTCTTCAATTTACAGTTGCCTTTTGCTGTCAAAGCAAAGATGGTTACTTTCTGCTCTGATCATTCCTGTCTTGCATTCTTTTTTAGCATTCAGTACTTCAAGCATGACCAGAAGTACTGTGATTTCTGTGGAGCCCCAGACGAGACTTTAAAACAACTGTACTCAGACCTTTTGAGTAAAGAAATTATATAATCTTACCTGGAGAGTCCCATGTCAATACCATTATTTATATTGTACATAACGTATTTTTTTCCCAGAATTGGGAAATGTTCCAGTACCTTTTTATACCACACCAATTTTCCACAGAGCTCCACCATACAAGTACTTGATATTTTTACATAGTGGCAATTGAAGGGACAGTAAATTTTGCTCTTAAAAAAANTCCAGAATAGCAATTTTATTCCAATAGGAGAATTTATCGAATGGATTGTGCCATCCTGCATTTTTGAGCCCTCTACTTTTACACGATTTGTGTGAATCAAAAAATCTTTTCTTTGGACATCTAATCAAATGTACAAACTGTCATAAAGATCAGTCTTGAGGAAATTTGAGGCCTATGGGGTAACAGAACAAAAGCCAGGACTTATTTCTCAAAGTTTTTACCTGTGTAAGTCTTGATGTCTTCTGACATGACATACTTACTCTGCTCCTTGGATGCAACAGTAACATAGATTGCCCCTTCCTCTTGTAAAAAGGTGTGATCAAGCAGCTGCTGCTGCAGGAGCACTGTAACTTAGCAGTGTCCTGCTGAGCAACATATAGTATACTGACCTTCACAAAAGCCATTTGGAAATGAAGACAGATTAGTTTCCAAACTGTTTCTTCAGTGAAAGCACGCTCAATCTATTTGAATAGAACATAAAGGACTCTTGCTTTTTTATTCCATACTTCCATCTCTGTATGAGTCAGAGAACACATTATCCCTGGTTTCCAATTGCTTTTTCATACCAGCATCATATTGCTGAGGTATAGGTGGTCTAGAAGCACAGATAATGCTTCTAGCTTGGGTACAGAAACAGTGAATTATAACATTCTGTCATACTGATGGCACAATTTATACATAGTATTAAAGTTTGCAGGAGACAATACCAATCATGTCTTACTGGAGATCTGAATTAGAACAAATGACTTGCATACAATTCCTGAGAAATTCTCAAAATCAGAGGTATTATTTCTGTAGCAGTAATGTTCTTTAGAGTTAGCGGAATTTTAGCATGTAGGATAAGGCATGGTGGGTAAAACGATTCCAAAGTCTTGGAAGGAAGCATTTTCTAGATCTGAAGAACATATTAGATTAGTAGTTCCTATTAAATACTTCTTAAGCAGTCACAACTGTTCTTGAGTTGCCATTAAGCTAATGGGAGCTTTGCTCAGTTTGAAAGATCTCTTGAACTCAGAGTTTGACCTATGAAAAACTCTGGGCTTGATCCTACTCTTTGGATGGCCATTAATAAAGTAATTTTCACCTATAACATGCTGGGACTATATAGCCTCAGAGCTCTGTTGTTAATTTTTTCTTGAGTTTTTGTTCTTAAATTCTTAAATCTTTAAATCAAGAATTGCTCCAGTCATTTGGATAGTGTATGATGAAAACTGTCAGGATTCAGAAGGCTATTGACAGAAACAGATGAAGGAAACATCAAGAAATCATTCTTAATTTTCCAACACCCAAGATCAGAGTTGGATGAAAAGTTCCCTTCTTATTGCCCATAAGTAGTTTCTGTAACTGGCAAAATTGCGTGTTATTGTTTGAGTGTGTTTCGATCTCCTGTGGTAGGTTTTATGTGTTTGAGAATTGACTGGAAAGAAAAGCAGTGGTTTCCCAAGTCACTGTTCCATTCACCCAGACTGAGCTGGAGGTATGAGATTAACAGGGTCTGACATGAATGGAGCTCCTTCTCTCTCAGGCCTGTTGGAAAACAAAACACATACCAGCATACATTTGAGGAACTGTGAGTTGACTTTGGAGAGTACTGGTATTTTTACACGATAACAGTCTATTGGATTCCCTCATAAGTCTTTCAGTTCTTCATTACATAAGGACTTTTCCTGAACTGCAGGGCAGAGAGCAGCATGTACGTAATCGCTGTTTCACACTAATGCATCACATGTGCTTTAGATTTCAAACATCAATATTTGTAGGAACATACAGTAGGGCTCTTTCTATGAGTAGGGACTGGATTCTCACACTTACCACCCTTCCCGGACTCTTCATAATTCACTGAGCATGGGCTTTGCTTTTCTTTATTGAAATTTTGTACTTAAAAGTGCCCCTTTATATTTAAGTACCATGGAACCCTTCAGTAATAATCCTTAGAATTACAACATGGCATTTACAAGAAGAGGCTTTCTTATAACTGCACATTGCTGTAAAATCTTTATTTCTGTCCTAAGATAATTGTTTTGATTGATCTTACCAGCCAGTTCTTCATCAGATGGGAATCTGCACCAATTTCAATAGTAACTTGATTTACAGCAGCCAAAGGGTTAGTCTAATCTGATTCTTATTATACCTGTAGACAGAGAAATTTGTAGCAATATTTTTAGAAATGTCCCTTTATTATCTGGCTTATTTGTTCAGAATAGTTCTTGTTGACTGGTTCTGCAATATTACAGAGGAAAGTAATAACCAACCACTATCTCATAGATTACAGGAGATCAAGGCACAGAAAGAATTCTCAGATCTTGATTGAGTCCACAATTTAATGTTAAGTATGAAGCCTGCTGGTGCCTGGTGGGCCAACACAGGTATCTCAGAATGGCAATCAAAGCGACCAGTGCTAGGAGCAGGAAGCCACACAGAGTAACCAATTGGAAGTGTTAAGCACACCACTCTCTCTGAAACAGAGGTTTGTATTCTAGAGAGCAACCAAGTTCTTCTGTCTGTCCATCCATCCGTCCATCCATCCATCCATCCATCCATCCATCCATCCATCCATCCATCCATCCATCCATCCATCCATGCCATGAATCAGCTCCTGAATATAGGCACCTACAAGTCTTTTTGCAGAGAACTGAGCAGGGCTCATTGTCCTGCAAGCAAAGCAGGACACACCACTTATGTGAGAACAGAGTAGCTGGTAATTTCCCTCAGCAAGGAGGAGAGCTGAATTCGGTGCCTCCCCACACCCTGCTGAAGCCTAAGGCAGTTCAGCACATCAGTTAATAATGAGGCTACGTACTACTGTGAGGGGCACTCACTTTTGACCCCTGAAGAAACTTTGCAATTGCATTCAGACTTCACCAAACATCTAAATGTGATCAATTAAGCTATAAAAGGACTACATTCTTCTTTTAGTAACACCATGGCAAAACTAATCATATTAGTACAATTGCAGAACAGATGTTGGCCTTGTATGTCTCAATTATTTCACCTGCTTAGGTTGCAGGCTCCAAAGATCTCAACAGAAGAAAGTGTCCTATTTCTAAATATGCTGCTTGCATTTCTCCACAATCAATCTGTAAAGAAATAATAAAAACCTAGAAAGTAACATTCTAAGAGAGAATTGCACTCATTTTCTTTTGCTTGCTCACAATGGAATGCTTCTGAGTGCTCGTAACAGCAGACGGCTTCTGTTAGCTGCCTTTCGCCTGCTGAGTTAAACAGAAAGAAAAATGCTAATGGTCAGAGCTTGTCAGCAGTACATTGCCATTCACGTTTAGTCACACTTCACTATTGTTTTGTGTAGTTGTTAGGTTACAGATATTTTTAGGGTCAAAAGGGGAGTGGTTTCATCCCTCTGGAAACTTTATTAAAGTTTCAACTCATGTAAGTCCTGCAATACCCACAAAAATCAGTTCGCTGACTTCTGAAAAGTTCGATCAACAGGAAATGTGAGAAATGCTTATAACTTCTGAATAATCTGCATGTAATGCTTTCTACTCCTTTGATAAATCTATGCTTCCACTGTAGCATAAGAATATGTTTTTACTTTGCTAACTTTTTCATCAACAGATCTCAAATTGCCATAGCTCAAATGATAACTAATGTGAAGGAAAAAAATTACAAACGGACAGACACAAATGAGCAAAGCTCAGTCACAGGGTTAAATATATCTGAGTTATCCCTTCAGTGACAATGGATGATTCACTTGGTTTTCCTGTGCCTGGATGTAAAATGAAGTGAATACATCTTTCCTCTGTGCATTTTGTGTATTTGTACTGCAGGAACTTGGAAGCAGAAACAACCACTTGCTATGTCTTCAGAAGATAAGTTGGTAGAACTGGGTGCATTTTCTAATTTTTTATTTGTTATGTGGCAGATATAGTGATGATTCAGAACCAAGTGAATGCCGTTCTGTAAGTCTAACTCACAATCCTATACTCTATATGTGAGGGCAAAATTTGCTTTCTTCTATAAATCCAGTTCTTACTGGCATCTCTATTAAAGGACTTTCCTTCTTACTCTGTTGAGTTTCAAGTATGGCATGGGTGGGCTGAAGGCAGTTAATAATTGTACTGAATTTGAACTTATTTGAACAAGCTGTTTCAAAGTTGCAATACTTCGTGAGGGAGAGAAGAGGGTATTTTATGCCTTAAGTGTTTCTTTCCCCTCCCCCCCAACACTTCTCTCTGGCCTACCAATCAAACAGACTGAGCTAAGATGTTAGAGTTCTATGCAAAATCTGGTAAACTCTACTACATGGCCTCCAACAGGCTATTGAACCAAAAAGAGTCCTCAGGTTGTTGGAAAGCATGTTTGGAAAGTGACTGAGCTATGAATTTTGGAATAGCATGCCAGTCTCCAGCCTATTCCTGGGGGAAGCAACCTATTTTGATGTGTCCTCACAGTCCAATAAGCAGCTGGTTCAGCCATAGAGGTTACGGAGAGCACAGTCGGGGTAGAGCAGAGAGTATTCAGTGACAGGGATGGTGAGGATGACCTCTCTAAGGCACCCAGA
The DNA here is from genome assembly GCA_013397175.1 of Platysteira castanea. Lineage (NCBI taxonomy): Eukaryota > Metazoa > Chordata > Aves > Passeriformes > Platysteira > Platysteira castanea. The sequence continues at coordinate 156,860 of VYXC01001261.1, forward strand.
GTTTCAAAAAGCAAAAAGGATCTTTACTTAAATTTACTTTCCATTCCTTACTGGGAAAAAATACATATAGCATTGTCAAATCCCCAAATCAGAAATCAAACCGCACAAAATCATGAAAGTGGCTTTTCATGACAACCAAAAGAACTACAGTGCTTTTGAGCACAAGTTTGGCACTTATTTGCTTTGCATCTCGGTCTTCTGAAAATAATGAGTTTTTGTCCTTCAAGAGTCACAAAAAACACTCAGATTTGTAAGTCTTTTGTTAGATATACTTTTGCTGTTCTTGTTTTAAGGCCCAGTATGAAATGCAGCAATCGATGGCATTCACCTGAAACTGCAGTCTGCTTTTGAAGGCACCTTGTGTTATTATCACTGCCACTTTGAAACAAAAAGGCTTTTAGAGGTTAAATTGCTCCTGATGGTAGGCAGGTATAGAACAGAGGAAGCCATCATCCAGGTTTCTCTCGCCATAACTGGGAGAGGTGAGGTGTGCATGGTGTAAGAGCCTAGCTACAGTAGGGGTTCTGTGTCTTTTATAAGGTAAGAAAGATAAATGAGGACAGAATTTTAGATCCAAACATTTATGTGCCTAAAGGTGGTATGAATGCAAATCCTAAAAAGATGCTGTTTACATAAGCCTGCGCTCCACAGTGGCTAGCATTAAGGGAATGGTAAAATGTAGCTTTTCCTATCTCAGAGTAACCAGTGTCTTAAATCAAAATTTCCTTCTATATCTGAATCAAAAGCAGTTCCACATATGGGAAATAACTTTAGTATCAGCAACAGTTGTTTGCTATTGAAAAGTTCTTTCAACTTCACAAAAACATTAAGTTGTAGGGGGTGAGATATTCTAATTAATTGTCTGGTTTTGAAAATTACCCATCAAATGTGGAATCAATGAGTTGGTACTTCATTTAGCCGCATTAATCTTAACTATAAGCTCAACAAAAGCCCATTTAATAAAGAGTGTGTTAAAACAGAAGCAGGGTGCCTCCATCTCCAGATGAATGTGCACAAGGCCTCTGCACAGCACTGGGTATAGTGAGCTGCTTGGCACTGCTGCAGGTTTACCCTGGCCATCACACTCTCTGGCCTCTATTCTGCACCTCCTGCCCGTAAGCCATTTCATAGGCTTCATGAAAAGGGCTTAAGTTTTCCTGTCAGCCTAAGGGTGAGTGAGCCATTGTGGGAATGATCAGATTCCTCTCCACTCTTTCTGGGGGAGATGTGGGCCCAGTGATTTAGTGCAGGGAGACCTAGACAGAAAACAGTGCATTTGATTTTTAGAAAGAAACATAGAAAGGACATTTTTCTTGAGAAAACCTCTGACTGGAAAGAGTTGTTTTAAATTTTCTGTTTGAATCCCTGCTTGCTGCCCAAATATAGTCACAGGAATGGCAAGTAGGATAAGGGAAGTTTATTGCTTCTGCTCTTCTGTGTTACTACCTAATGAAACCTTCACCAAAACACCTGATCAGCAAATAAGAATTCTGGGTTTTAAAACAGATATTTCAAATTCTGTTTTTGCTATGCAAATGAAACATTCCAAAATAGTCTATCAAAAAAGTGTTACCAAGGACTTGTGACACCCAAGTTCACATCACTGATGTGGTTTTCCTAGAGCAGAAACTTCAGTGTAATTTTCCTTTATGCCTTGACTGCCCCATTACAGACCATTGCCTGTGCTAAAGGCTGCTTTTGCAATTTGATCAGAAATTCCATCCTGGACCTGAATTTCCTGCTTGAAGTTTCACCTCAACCACTGCACTGTGTGAGAGTGAATCAGTAACACGCAACACAACATTTTTAGCTGGAAAAGAAAGTAAATGTATTGATGAGCTCAGTGTGACTAGTTCTTATGCTGATTTGTTCAATATTTTTGTGTCTCTTTTTCCACTCCTTTACATTTGCAAAAGAATGATTGGAAGTCTTAAGCACCTGCCTTAGATCAAAAGGCTTAAGAAGTTCAAAATATTAATCTTATCGATGTTAAAACAAGACATCCACAAGAGGGAGAGATTTCTGTTTAATCTGTTGATAAAAAGCATTTTAACAGTTTCCAGAACAGAATATAATTCCCTAATGCAATAATTTGCCAAAAGTGTGCTGAATTGTCTGTCACTGACAAGTATTTGAAAAGACACCCATCATAACTTTAAAGTAACACTAGAGATTAACCATGTACTGTAATGTTGTTGCAGGAATAACTGTGTTGTCATTTATAAATGATTGTGGTGGTCCCATATGATTTTGAAGTTTTCCTGTCTTTGAACCAAAATATGCTCCACATAATTCAAGATTATATATCCTGCAGGACTCTTTCTTCATATTTACCACATATCCTGGAACTTCCCTTAGAATTGCTGTTCAAGAGATTAATTATTTGAGATTATTTCTGCCTGAAATTTTTTTCCTGCCAGTTATACATACACTGGGGGTGTCATGTGAGAGTGCATAATGTACCTTGCTACAGCTCCAGGTGCAAGGGACCTCAGATCTGCTGCTGTTTTGGATGTCACTGGCCTTGAATCACTTAAGGAACAGAAAGCTTAAAGATAGAATTCCTTCCACTATTAATATAACAGGTCACTTGATAAATATGGAGCCCCAGGCAGAATTTGCTTTTAATGGCTCCAGAATTCAGGTGTGCTATGAAGAGGTCTTGGTGTTCATTTCCTTAGGGGTCTTACCTCTCTTTTTGCTGTATTTTTATATGCTCACTGGCATCTCCGATGTCTGAATGAGGTGGGTTTACTGAGCACCTGGAAACTGGTTTATGATTTCTGATGCTCTGTATCCTTGTTAATTGACAGTCCATGGCCTTCAGCCCTTCTGGTACCATGTAGTTCTGCCAAGCCACATTAGCTCAGCCTCATATCTCATGGCCCGTGCCTCCCCTGGGGCACAGAGCAACCTGTTCAGCTCCCAACACTGACAGATGAAGGTAAACATTTTGGGATAAGCAAATCTAATACTCTTAATTTGCACACCTAGGAAAAAATCAAAGTCAGCCATTCATCTCTCCTGTTTGATAAACACAGGATCTGACCAGGCTGCGCTGCATGTGGTTCCCCTGGGGATTGTTTTCATAAGACTTCATGTGAGGATTTTTGTTGCTGTTTATGAAAACATTTTGAGGTTGGATTGCAAATGTGATGTCCTCATTTACAGTCTTACCTGAACCATAAATCAAGGCATATGTAATTAAATGAAACAGATAGTCAAAACCTTGACTAAGCTGTTTATTGAGCCTGGAAGGGAAAGAGATGCTGCGGTTTTACTAAAATCAAATATAGAGATCCACTTATAAAATGTAGTTGTCAGGGTTCATGCAGTGATGCATGGTAACAGCTCGCATTATATACTATGAACTGAAGAATCCCATTTGCTAAGGCAAAAAACTGGACTGGAGGACATGTTGCAGTAAGAAATGAGAGCTATGCAACTCGACTTGCTTAGGCCTGTGAATTATTTGTTTGGGGTTTTTTTTCCATGACGAAGCCAAAATTTGTTTTGCCTCCTCCCGCCTCCAGCATTTTTCTGATATTAATTATAAAAGGTGGAGATTTTTTTAGAATCAATATGTGTCTCATCTTCTAAGCTTCTTTAAACTTGACTTTTATGAAATAAAATTAGCTTTCAAGAAGAGTGCTGTTTCTAGTTGAAAAAGGATTTGCATGGAGGAAGAAGAAAAATGTCAATCTTCTGGCTGTAAAAATTTTCGCAATAGATGTTTGTGAAATGTTTTCACCATACATGTATGTACATACATAGATATATGTATACATGTTAGTTATATTTATTATACAACTATTGATGCAATTAAAGAGGGCTTCCTGAGCTCATTCTTCCTTGAAATATTTTTGAACCAATCCAGCTTCATCTAGTCTAAATTGTGTTCTTTGCAGGTCTGTACAGTCCTATTTTGCAAATATACCATGAGAAAATTTCTTAAAATCATGGCAGTGCATCCCAGGATGGGCATCTTTCCCTTTCCTTGTTCTACTTCTTTTCTTGGACCAGGCACACCTCATTATTATTTGTTGGAATCTGCATGTAAGCATTAGCATTAAGTCACTACCCTTTTCTTCACCACTGCCTTCTATTTGCTGCTTCTTACCTGGCAAATGAAAAAGGACCATTCATAGCAGCTGATGCATTCCAGATTGCCCCTGCTGTGGACATTTCCCCATGTCTTGGCCATCTGTGCTTGTCAGCTTCCAACATTCGAAAAGTCAAAGTAACCCTGGTTTCAGGTGCTGTGCTCTCTTCTGTATTTCAGGAAATTCATAGCTGCTGGTGCCACTGAGCCCCTGTTTTCTAAAGCTGCTCAAGTCTCTCTGTAGCTATGGATCTTCAGATCTCTTTAAGATTGTGGAGAAATTCTGAGTAGCTGCAACTTCTACTAAGGTGACCAATCCAAAATCCTATATGGTTTTGGGGTTGTTTAATAGGTTAGTTGGCTAAGTTCTGAGAATTTCCAAATGCAGGATAGAATCTGAAGAGCTACCACCTCTCAAGGTCGGGGAGCTGATCTGTCAAGACTAGCTTTTCCAGAAATCACTGCAGAGATGTAATTGGTGCTGAGGGTAGAAAGATGGGAAGTGTGCACACAATGATTCCTCTTTCAAAGAGATGGCAGCAACAAAAGCAAACTCTCACTCTGTTGATTCTCTGGGAGTACCAGGAATCAACAGTTGCTATTATCAATGAACTCAAGGTATGTTTGGAGAGGTTATGTTTTATCATCAGTTCCTTCCATGACAGTGATGTGTAGCTAGAGGATGATGAATGGAAGTTGTCATGATAAAGATTGTGTGGGAGGGTGTGGGAGAGCTGGGGACTTAACTTGGAAGTGGCAAGTGAGTTGGAATGACAAATTGTTCATGAAATTTTCCACTGGCATTCATGCTATTTCAATCTGATTTTTAAATTAGCAGGGGGTTATAAAACATATATTTAAAAAGAGACAGTTCTTAAACCCTCTCCTTAATAATCAGAAAGATTTTATAAACTTTATCTGATTACTAATGAAAGGTACCAGTTCTCTCTCTCCAGAACTCCAGCCTGAAAAGCATGTAAGAATCATTAAGTTAAAATTTCACACACAAAATATGTCTAGTTGATAGGAACCAGAATTATGCATGAGTTAAAACTTGGGGCAGAGGTGTTTCATAAGTACTGATCAAAGATGAGATCCTGTCAGAAATTTTTGTTTCTGAATACAGCAAAAAGTTCCCTCTAAGATGAAAATTTTGCAGTGGTTCCTACTTATCTGTTGGTCTGTGATTAACTAGGATCTAGTAGGCTTTCATGCTTCCTGAAAGAATGCACTGTTTATCTGTGCATACAAACAGAATGCTAGGCCAGATAATAACTGATGTTTAAAATACAGATATTACTAGGTTTGATTAAAGGTTTTGTTATTAAGTTTAATTTGTTAGAGATTCAGACCAAATAATAAGGTACTTAGATTAACACAACTCGTGTGTCTTTATGGGAATTATACAAGCAGATTATTTCTCAGAAATAATCCATGAGGTACCAGATATCAGACCACGCGCCTCACAGATCTCCGTGTACATGTCTGGCCAGGAGTTGTTTCGCTTCACGTATTTGCAATGTGTGTGTAGAGCCACACATGCACAGAGGCTCTTGCTGTGGTGACAGGTAGGCAGAAGGGCAGCATTCACTGAGGCCGTGCCTCAGGGGGAGCCAAAAATCCAGCTGAGACTGAAATACTTAGAACTAAGTGTATGTTGATGTGTTTTGCTGAACAAAGATTGATTTAAGCAATATATATAAATGTTCTGTGAAACTTGAGCCTCTGTTCCAGGCTGAAAATGATCAAAATAGCAATGTATTTTAAGAATATACCGGGAAGATGGCTTCAAAGAGTTGTGAATGGAACTGGCTAGTGATTTTTTACCTGTGAACAGCATCTTAACAATGGAGGTAACTTGCAAAGACACTGTGTGCAGCCTGTCCAGCTTTTCTGTTTTAGCTCACAGGAGAGGAGGTGTTGGGCTGCCCACAGCCATAAGTGCATCATTATACCTCACCAGCTGTTTGTGTGTAGTGTCCCTGAAGCAGGTTCTTGGACTTCACTGGACTCATTCCAGATCTACACTGAGATAGAAATCAGGCTGTACAGGCCAGTAATTAGTAATTTCAGTTTGGGTCTGTCCTTTTTGTTTCATAATTCTGCCCTAAGTACTAAACCAAAATGCTATTAGAAAATATGTGATCAAATTTATTTTTTATTAATTTTGTGTATGTGGGGATTTCTGTAATTTACCATTTTGTAGGTGGTAAGCAGCAGGAAGCACATGGAATTCTAGTACCATGTTCACATCCAGGAAGGGAAATGCCATAAATGGAGGGAGGAGGTCAGGAAGGGTGGAGAGGGAAGCAAACCACATTCTGAATGCCACTGCCCAGAGGCCATGCAGTAAAGTGGTCCAAATAATATTTGTTTGTTTAAAATATCTTAATTTGGCTGGAAGTATGGAACCCTTAAGGTAATTTTGGAAAGTAACACTTTCAAAAGTGAAAAATAAGATTTTTCTTTTCAGTTAAATCCAAACTATTTGAAATGTCTTTTTTTTCCCGTTCTATATCTATTTCAGATTAAACATATTGCTGAATTTAATTTAAATTGCCAATTTTGTTCTTATGAACAGAAGTGTCTTCAGATATCTATTGCTAGTAGTTAACAGGATACCTGACCTAAAATTTTCATGTGATTCCAGTTCATTACAGATCAGAGCATAACATCTTTGGACCCTCCTGACCTCTAAAAGAAAACCATTAGATAAAATCTAGATTTGTGGCATAGCTCTATTTTCCTCTGCAGAACCTAAATGTTTTCACTGGTAGCTATTATCCTTAGCTAGCAGTAAGTAGCTTACTTATTGACCCCTTTAAGATAAATGGCAGGGCCTTTAAGTGGGTCCATGTTGTACTAATATATAGCAAGAAGCCCCAGTGCAATGTGTTTTCATCTCTTTTCCCCTCACTCTGGAAGAAGTAACTTGCTGTGAGTTGTTGATTCAGCTGGAGCTCCTGGGTGGCCCATGTGCAGTTGGTCACAGGTAGATGTATTGCAGCAGTGCAGACAAAATCCTGGATTATTGTGGTATGACTGGTTCCAGGAAAAAAGGTATATCCTACCAGCCAGCACATGATATATAGAAAGTATTCTTGGCCATTGGTACTACTTTGATGCCCAGAAATGGGAGAGGGCATGATGAGGATGCAAAGTGGCAATACTTCAACACAGAGGAATGTCTCCCCAGCTATTTTCCAAGTCTTTTTCTGTTTTGTTTCTATCCTGGCTGATCTCTCTGCATTTTATCCAAGAACTGATTTTTATCAATTGATGACATGACAATTTAATTGCATCAAGTGTACTACATATGAGCATAGTATCAAGATAGAACTGCTACTGTTCTTAATATGCTTCCAACAAAATCCACTGACCTGATTTCATGAATACAGTATATCCAAATAGGGGATAAAATCACCACCTGTTAAGGTGCGTTATACACTTTGCTTTTCTTGTACTTAATCTACTCTAGCTTACCAAAAAATCCCTCATCACTATTGGACTCTATCTTTTCATCACAGTAGTGTAAGAAGACTTGCTAAACTGAGGTCCTCAGACTCTTTCAAAATGTGTCTGAGCTGGCTGTGTCAAGAACCATATACAGCACTATAAATTGCAAACTTTCTACCTGACAAGATTTCTGAAAGCATTTTCCAGGGTCTACCAAAACACTTGTGGGCAAGTAACACCCTGTCCTTCAGTTTATCAGTGGAAGCACCGTTTTGCATGATATTATTTTTCTTTCAGCATATCTAAAATGAAGATACCACTACTATAGACACTCAGGTCAGACATTCCCAAATGTATAGAAAGACACATTTATGTGGATCTCTGTGTACACACAGTATTCTGTATATCATCATATATATTTAGTCTGAGTGCCATCCTTCAGGGCTTAGCTTCTAGCATTTTCCTATAAGAAAAGGAGGGGGATTCCTCATTCATATAGCATATTATTTTAGGAAGTCCAGGATGCAGCAGGGCTGTGGCATCACACTGGAAGCTCACTGTCTGATACTGAGGATAAATTTTAAAACATTCTTTAAAAGGACTGGCAAGATATCTTGTTTTCCAGTTCCCACAAGAGACTTTTCCACTTTCTTTATTTCTTTAGATGAAGAATAAGGAATCAAAATAAAACTACTGCATCAGAGAAACGGAAGAGAAAGGACCCCACACAGAACTTTGACACTAGAAGCATCTCCTTTCATCTATATACCTTGTTGCTTTTATGGATCAAATTCGATGCACCAAGAAGGAGCTCCCTGCAAGCCCTTTCTGTGTCACCCTCTTTCTGGTTTCCTACATTGCCAGGGATGGTAGTAGATCACAGCACTAAGGGCAAAGCAAAATTCATTTGGCCAAGTATGTGGCCTTTAAGTTGTAGAGTGATGAGCTGGAGAGTTGTGTTGCAATAGTAGTGGTGATCTCTGAGCTGCCTCTGTGCAGTAGCTTAAGGAGATTACATAACCTCCCCTCCTATATAACCAAAAAAGTTTGTGTTTGCAACATATTTATATTTTTTTGGCGTCTTTCCACAAAGCACAAGTCTTTGCCTACAGAAAGACATCCCATGGTCAGGAAAACACCTGCAGAACCTGGTCTTACTCTCTGGCGGTGTCATTGTGAAGATCTTCCATCCTTTTGAGGCGGTAAGCACCTCTAGGTTGATATTTGAAAGCTACTATCTAGCATATCAGGCACTTGGATGTTATGGGCTTCACTTGTAGGGTAGAGCACTTAGACAAAACCCCCACTTTTTCCTACTCCGTTATCTCACTGTATGTATTTGTACTGCTGAAAGAGTAGGGAGTTAATATTCAACAGAAATCAGTGCTTAATTACAGCCTGTGGACACTACTAGTCTAAATAGTCTTGAACAACAGAACAATGCAGCTGTCAAAGGAAATAATTGATGTACTTCATTCTGAAAATGCTCCGTAGTACCTACCAAGACAGGAGTCCCACCTGCTCTCTCTGCCTTAGCCGGTAAAACAGCTCCCTCTACTGCAGCCGCGTCAGATGTCTCATTTGTATCAACCTGTGGTCCTTTGCCAACAGCATATTTATGAGCTATTTTCAAAGAGCAAAATAGGTGATTTCAAGGCCCCCTGAGATGTTGAACAGTATAGCTGAACAGATTTTGTTTTCCACTTGGACCATGTACCAGTTGTTGACAGGAATCATTCTCTTATACAAGAAAATCTCCATATCTCAATGCTTTGATGACAATAGTTGCCAAAAGCAGACAAATGTTTTCATCTACACACTGGAGATATATCTAAACTTTGTTTTTAAATGTGGGTAAAAGTATGTGAGATAAGGAATTAGAAATCTGAAACTTGTTCAAAATAGAAAGGAAAGAATTATGAATGAAATTTGACCTTGCATTCCAGAGAACAGAAATTCAATTTCTGACCATTGGCTGATTGGTTCATGTCTCTGGGATGCATATAGTATTCCCTTGAAAAACAGAGGTAGTTTGAGAATGACTCCTAATGATTGTGGAAGGCTCAGAAGCATTAGTGAATGTGATTTTGAAAAACATCTGGCCCACAAAACCTAATCTTGTGCTTCAGTGGTAAAATATTGATGACAATTACTGATTAGTCCATTAAAAAACTCCAACACTACTGTTGCTTTAATACAATCAGATTTTCAAGAACATTCACTGAAAAAATATGCTCACAAGAATTTACACGTTACCTAATGAGCATGCTAATTCTCTGCAATATAAAAATAGAAATTAGTTTTCAAACCGTCTTTAAGCTATAATGTGAATCTCCTTGGTCTAATTGTTTTTCCTCTTCCTGATCTTATCTGAAATACTTTGTTGAAATTACACAGGCAATGTGGTCTGGAACACAGAGATACATATAACCATATTGTGGCAGATACATGAATTGAAATGTTTTGAGAAAGTTCCCCAAAATGAAATAGTTTGTGTTTTCTGCAGAACAAAGTCAAAAAGATGATTTTTAAAGGTCTTCCAAAATGCTGTTAAGGAGTAGACCTTCCCTTAAGCTTCTTGGCTGGGTCTCAAGCAAGCAGAGAAGGCAGATCATTCTCTTCCTGCTCCCCTACCAGAGCTGTGACCAGTTCGAATGCCAGACTTGTGATAGGCTTAGACTTGTGCAGACTGGCAGCTGACCCAGGGGAACCTTCGTCTGCGGATGTGCTGGAAGGTGTTGAGAGAGCAGAGCCTTTGAAAAGAAGGGATGGAAAGCATTAGATGAAATTCTGATACTTGAATTGTTTGTGGGGTGGGAGAGGTTCATGACAGAGACTGATAAAAGAGAAATAAACAAAAACCATGTGGCTGCCTTGATACACCCCTTTCCTTCAACAGAAGTTCTGTGGGGATGCAGAACTAAGCATGATGCCAGCTCCTTTTCAGTTCTGGAAGGGGCTGGAAACAAATGTGTGTCTGTAAGTTGGGACACCTTGTGTTTCTTCACTTTTTAGTCTGTCTAGGGGGAAAGTGTTGCACTCTGGACCTCATTTACGAATAGTTCCAAATCAGTTTTGCAGGAAATGGCCCCTCAAATGCAGCGTGTAGAGGCAGAAAGAATATAAGGAGGGAACCCATACAGGTTCCTCTTCCGTCCTGGCAATCAGTGATTAGATATCTCTTTCCATAAACAAATTCTGAGGAAGAAATTGGATGCAGCAACAGCTCCCCATCACTCAAGCAGGGTCACTGGGCCCAGGCAGAATAGACACTGAATGAGGAGAAAAATACAGAGATTTCACCAAGGGTTCTTAGAGAGAGCAAGACCTGTACAATGTTATGAGTGTGTGAGGGGAAAAGCAGAAAAGCTGGTTGCAACCCCAGGAACTGGAAAGACCAGATGTGACTGTCAATGGTGAGCAGGAATGAGAAGACAAGAAAAAGGTTGTTGCTAAAGAATTGGATTTGACATAGAGTTAAGTGTACAGTGAATATTTAATACTTATATAATCCCATATTTAATGCATTTACAGACCATTTATTACAATGTGACAATGCTCTCAGCTGGAGCTATGGGCTCCTAATGTAGTACAGATAATATTTAAATGAGAAAAAGTTATGTTAGATTGATATTGGAGAGGGAGGAGGAATGAAGTGATGTTTTTGTGAGCCTTGCACTTCTTATGCTACTGGTTTTGACATGAAGAGTGGCCAGTGAAGCCTTATTTTCTCCTTCAATGCAAGGAACAGATTTGCTGTTGGACTTGAAGAAGGTCATACAGTGATGTTAGTGATTCATAGTAGCAGGACAGTGGCCTCATGAGAGCAGCCATGAAATCTGAAGTTGCTAACTGGAAATAATGATATTGTGGTGGAAGGCTCTCATCTGTTGCCAAAGACTCTTAGTGGAAGCTTGTTCCAAACCATTTTTACCACAGTTGTCTCTTTTCCTTTTGCTCACCATGATCCTTTCCTGGCACATAAAGATGAGAAGGATCATGCAATTTGCCTCTTTTCTTGTCCAAACAACAAAAATTTTGGAAATTCTGACTTGACCCAGAAGAGGCTTTGGAAGAAACAAATTAGCTCAGTTCACCTCAGTAGTGATTAAATGTCCGTAAAACTTTTATTTATATGAAATGGAACTTACTGACGGTTAGACCCATATTTAAACCTCTCCAACCTCTGCTGGAGTACGTGAGAATTGGGCTGGGGCTCCTTTTTCCTGCAGAGGCTGGGAGGTTGTGGAGACATTGTTTGTGATAGACCATGGGGACAGAACACAGTTAGGGACTTGGAGGGCAGCGTAGCACAGGCTTCTCTTCTATGTAGCTTTTACAAGATATTTTACCATTTTATGAGATTTACTTAAGCAGAATCAAATTCATGGTGCAAAACCTTCGAATGTTTTGAAATGAGAACTGCTCACAATGTCCCATTTAGTTTGTTTTGATCATCGTTGAAACCTAGCAAGAGGTTGCTGCCTCTGAAGTTCAAAGTGATTCAGAACAGAACTCAATAAATATTCCAAGTGCTAAAAACAACCTCCTTTTGTTTCTCTGGTGCTTAATAATGCTTGCCATGGAAACGCCTGCAAGCCTCACTCTGACATCTTTATGACAATCCAGTTCTTATAAAAAAATCTCTTACTACTTCTTATCTCCTTTAGCAACCATATGGAATTTGAGAAATTTATTTCTGTTGTTATTTGGAGTTGGGGGGGTATTTTTTGTGTTTGTTTTGTTGGGTTTTCTGGTTTCTTTTTCCCATGAAAAATGAGAGAATAAAAAACGTGGGTATTTCCTTTTATTTACTGGAATGAAAAAGTGAAATCTATAAAGTTGCTGGTCAAAATTAAAAAAAAATAGGTTGAATTTCCTGAAATGTTGTTTCAGTAGTATGAAAACATTTCTTCACTTTGATCTTTTAAAATGCCTGCACTTTTTACAGAGAAATTAAATTTTCAAAACAAAATTTCACACTGAGAAGAAAAACAAAATTAGAAAAACTTAGTCACACTCACACGTATTTTGAGGTTTTGCACCTCCAAGTGCTGTTGTGTTCCAGCAAAGTTAACTTCATGAAGAAAGTAAGAACAACCTTTAGAACATGATACCTGTGTATCTTGATCTAAAGGTTATTCTCTTTGTATTTCTCTCCTCCATTCAGTGCTATGATGCTATTAGCATTTTTGTTTTCCGGCTTAAAATGTCTTACGTTTTTTCTTTATATGTTTATGAGACAAGTAACATTTCTCTCTCTTGAGGAATCACACAAAATCTCTCCTTCATTATTTCATTGTAGGGGCTGCAATCATCATAGATTTTACAAACTCTGCTTTTTGGGAGGTATGGTTTCTCTGCGCAAGAGTCCAATGACTGCTTCAGTTTTCAACACATTTCTCCTGGCTTGATACCCTGTAAAGATGGGTTATGTGTCTTCTTGTCCTTACAAGCCAAAACTGGTTCTGATCTATTGACTCAGACAGCTCTCATGGTCTGCTTTTTTCCAATGCTCAGATTTCCAGAAGCAGTACAAAGGAAGAGAAGGAGTATTATTTTTAAATGGATTAGCCCTCCTTGTGTTTTTAAACCATTTTACATGTTGATCACAATGTAATGTTCAAATATCTATACACAGAGGTATAGGGCCAATTAGTAAATATTAAAGTGATGAATAGCTCTTTTTAAAATTTATCTAGACATCCGCAGCAGGTGGTTCCATCACTGTCCCCACAATATGTAAAAGGGGTTGTGTGTGCTTCTCAAGCAAATAAAAAAGATGTCAAAACAAAAGGATCCTGAAAGAGAAGTCAGTTCCAGTTGGAAGTTTGAGTTTGTTATTATAAAATCAAAAGTAAAGCAAAGAGCTGTGAAGGTTATGTACAGGATGTGTGCTGTAATGGGGCAGCACTGGCAAACTGTTCTCTCATCCTTTGCCCTCTTATGACCTGTCATTATGAGATATTAGCTGTATAACATGTAACTATTACTTGGGAAAGTAAAGTCTCTCCACACTTTTGTTTCACCAACACAAGATTGTGGATTAGGTGCTATGTGTGAGACAGTAAAAGTGGGCTTCAGCAGTAGCATGTGTGTGTCTTATGACAAAGAAAAAAATTGAATATAATGTTGTTCATCATGATCAGTAAACAAGAAATTTGTTGTTAAAAAACTGCTTACCAGAACCTAAGCAGCATTGTAAATTTCAAGGCAATCACTGGCCACAACAGCTTGACTTTTTCTAGGCTTTATGGGGTTAGGCTTCAAGCATGGAAACTCATGCACTGAGTATGCAATGGGAGAACTTTCTTATTGTTCCTGGAACACAGCAGAAACACATGCTGAGAACTGGAAGAATAGTTTAGCAATAAAAAGGTGAATATGACAAGCATCTCCCAGGGTATGAGGCAATACAAATGAATTCTTGATCCCTTCTGGTCTGCAAGTAGTGGGAGAACCTCTAAATGAGCAGAGTTTGGTTAAGAATTCAACAGCTGGAATCTTCCAGCCATCAGAATCATATGTCTTTGTTTTATCTCCAAAATGTGTAGTCTCACAAAACCTGAGCAGCAGAGCTCTTCTTAGAATATGGTATTACATTTATTCCTGAAACTAGAAGTACAGCAATTAAAAAAAAAAGAAAAAAAAAAAAAAAGGCACCATCTGTTGCAATCTCCAGGTTGTTTTGAACATTTCCTGTGGCATGCTGAACAAGGTCGTGATGATGTTTGCTCCTGGGGTTCAGTTAGACTCCATTCCAGCATGGAAGGCTGGCTTGGCACAGGTATGACATTTATACTTGAACCTGAAGTTACATCTCAGAATGCATCACTGGCAGAAGCTGTTGGCTGCAGAAGCCAGAAGGGCTAAGCAAAAAGATCCTGGTATAAACAAGTGAAAAATCAGTATTACTGACCAGAATTGAGTTTATGAGTTAGCAGGCTGGAAAAGCCTGACATTTCTCTGGGTATGTCTAAGTGACATGTTTGCTGCAGGTAACCCAAGCTGCCACTGGTTTGGCCACAAAATGCCAGACTAGTATTTTCCTTGTATAAACTGTTCCTGAGTTTTTCCTCAAAGTATTGGACATGCTTTTCATCAGTATAGGTTGTCATGACTTCTTTTTCCGTCTGCTTGGAGGAGGGGGGCAGGATGGAGTCAATAATTTAGTTTCTAAAAATAAGAATCCCAGTTCTACGGTCAAAAAGTTGGAAACTTTCACTCAACAATAGTATTTAGAGTTTCCATTTGCTTTGGCTTCCTCCTCTAGATGCCAATATTGTGGAAAGATACTACCTGTATGAACAGTACAGGTTTATGTGAATGAAAGCTTATCCTGCCAATCCAGCCAGCCAGCAAAGTGTAGCACCCCGAGGAGAACAAGGTGCAGGAGTTTAAAGAGCAGAGTGGGATAGGAGGGAATGCTCTTCTTAAGGCATTGAAAATTCAAGGTGGAAAATCCAAAGAGAAGCGGTTTCCCAGGGCAGCCCCTGTAGATCATCACAGATGCTTGCTCATTGCTTGTACTTGATTTTTTCAAAGGCTGCAGCTCTGGCAAGTGTATGGTTTGGGATGATTGGTGGCATACTGACAATTGCAGTTGTAAGCACTATCATCTGCCACCAACTGAACAGTAATTAATAAGGTCTGCCCTGAACAATTCCGCTGGCTTGTTGAATGCTGACATGTGCAACAAACTCTAAAGGGAAGAGACACTTGGTCTGGGGTCCCACCCATCCATTCCCCCTCCTCCACCTCATCTGCTCACCCTACTTAGAAGCAATTTTTTTTCTTTCCTTCTTTTTCTTCTTTCTCTTTTTCCTCTCCTCCCTCCCCCGCAAAGGTTACAGTATATTAAAAAAGAGTGCAAAATATTTTTCTCTTTGGCATATGTTTCCAACAATGTCGTGGACTTCCTTAGTGGAGTATAGAGCTCCATTATGAATTCCCAGAAAAATGGGATGTATTTCTTTATGTTGATGCTTTGCAGCCGTAAGAGTTCTATGTGTTGCTGAAAATCACTGGTCGCTTTGCTCTGTAAGTGCAGCTCTCTTTGCTCAGTAATCACCTTCTCTGTATTTTGTTACTTAGTTTTCAAGTCTATTTTACTATAGTTCTTCAAGAGATTATGTACCAGAAATAAAAGGAAATATTTATTTACTTTAATCTGAGGGATTCCTTGTACTGCATCTGGGTCAAAACATTCAGAGAGACATATTTTTTGTTTAAGTAGTGATGAATTAAATTGTCACATTTTCGAGGTAACTTCAAGGTATGACAGTGCCAGATCTACATGCGGTATAATTAATGCTCATCACACAGAGGGCTCAATCAGGTGGAGAACCCCGGAGCTTGGTGCGGTTATCATTTTCAGAGAGCCTAAACTGATGTTCTCTACAACTGAACATGATGTTCAAATTCTGAATTCTGCTATAGTATGTATATCCAGATTAATTTAATCACTTACTATTATCTAATGTCCCAAGTAGACAAATAATTTTATATCTCTACAGGTGTGGAACACAGAACAGCATTAGAGGTGTAGTTCTCTCACACACTTCTATGTTGGTTTTCTATACCCAAATATAGCAACATTTGAGCCAGCTTCGGGAAGCAATAAAGCCATGAAAAAGTGTCATTTAGTTAAACTAAAGTTAAAAGTGAGTGTGAAGGGAATTAAATTTACAACTGTTCTTAATCACACTGCAGTCATTGTTTTCCATTGATTTTATCAGATGTGTCAGGTGTAATTCTATCAGATGAGTCCCATGAAATCACAAACAATGCATTATTTCATGGCTGCTTCGTAGGATTTGGAAACAGGTGCTATTGACCCACTTCTGTGCAATATAAAACTGAATGAGAAGGAAGAGACTACGCCCTTCTCCCCTCAGAAAATTTAGGCAGGAATTAACTGTCCTGAATTTGGCTACTTTGAGTAAAAGTGAGAAAGTGCAGAATATGTTTTATATGCATGCACACATACACGTATATGTGTGCACATTTTCTTTTTTAGCAGTAGTGACTCATGACAACTGGAAACTTGGCACCTTCCCTTATTCCAGGTCTGGCATTGTGCCCACTCTGTACATAGAAGGAGTGAAAAGCTTTTCAATTTCTCCAATCCAATTCATTGTGCCGCGGCTGCACAAGTTGCCACATGTGTGCTGTTCGGAAGTCTCAATGCAAATGAAATAGACCTTGTCACAAAATATAGGCATTCATCACTGGTGATGCTGAGCTTCCCCACTTGGAGAATGATTAGCTGTCTTGAAGTTCATTTAAAAACTGATCAGAGATGTGAAATGGGGCTGACTGGCTAATCCTGTTTATTCCCTCTCGCCATTTGAAATTAATTGGAGGAAGATCAAAGGATGAAGACTGTTGAATACTACAGGTAAGAAAGGCCTGCTGCTCTGAGATTTGTGAATCCCCTTTTCAATAGAATAAATGGAAACTTTTTACAGCTATTTTGGATTCTTGTGGTGTATGGATTCAGCATAGCAAAAACCCCACCAAAACCTGAGGTTAAATAATATATGATCAGGCACTACTCAGAGCTGCCACTGGCTGTATAAGACATGAGAAACCCTTAGAAGTTCATTATTTCTCATGATATATAGAATAGTACAAATGGCTGGACTGGTTTTTTGTTTCTCTTTCTGATCTGCACAGTGCTGGACACTTGGAACTTTACTTGAGTCCCCTAAAGTGCTAATGGAATATAAACAGGGTTGTAATCTCTTGTTTGAACTTATTCTTGACACTTAGAATAATTCACCTCTGATGACTGTATTGCCATAAGAATAGGAAATGGTGAAATTGAAACCTCCACTTTTTTTGAAAAAAAATGGGTTGCTCTTGAATTTAGACCACTAGCTGGCAATCTTTCTGTTAGCAACAGGAAGGGTTATGCTGAGTGAAGTCACCTCATCACATGTCAGTTAAATGTTACTGTTTTTTTTCTACATGTCTTTTGGTTTTGGTCATTCTTAGAATCAAAGAAAGTGGAAGATAATTTTATTATTAACTTAATAAGTATATGGAGTAGAGGTTTTAGCATTGGATATATCTCCAGTGCAAACATACATAAAAACAGATATGATGTTTCATATATTAATTTTAGAAGGTAGGGACTGCACAGCACCCATTACAATGAAGTATCAGTGCTGGTGGAGGCAATTTTCACAATGAAATCAAGTAATTTCTTGTGATAGCAGGCAGAATAATACATACAAGAGAGATTTCAGAAATCTTATCGTGTTGAGAAGATAAAATGCCTTCTTTGATAATGCCATGAGACAGCAATATTCTACCTGCCTGCATTGCACCCAAATGGATGCAGGCTCATCTTTCAAGTTCTGTTCTACTTGAAACAGTGACTGCTCAAATTGCTTCTGTGGCTCATCTTGGCATCTTGGAAAAGCTTGGTTCAAGGGGTCCCTTTTTTGTTAACAGTGATTCTTTTTATGGATGTCTCTATGGGCCCTAGTTCCAGCTGGAGTCTGAAACAGAAGTTGTGTGTTAATGTTCCACAGCATAGGCTGGGGTTTTTCAGCCCAGCCAGATGCTGGAAATCTTGGAAGTCTTGCTAAAGAGCCTGCATATATCTGCCAGCTCAGTTGTTGCTTGGTTGTCTACAGCTGTGGAGGACTGGCTTTGATGGCCTGGATGCCCCCTACTAGGCCTCTGTTGACAAATTTAGATTTAGATGGTGTGGTTAGGATCTAGAGAGAAAGACACAACTTTTTTAGATACTTCCCCAGTTTTTACTCTACCCTCTCCACGTAAGATTAGTACTGGCAGGTAGTGTGTCATGAGAGCGTTATGGCACAAAGCTGTAAAGGCCAAGGCTGGAAATGGATTGCCACTTGAAAAGGAAACACTGGCTGTGCTTCTTCTCTTTTGTATTTAACTTTACCAACATTTTTTTCTGGGTAGCTTTTTTTCATGCCAGATCCTTTATGCTGGTCAATGCACTGAGAAAACAAGACTCACCTTTTCCATTCCTGGCCTTTTGCTCTTGTAAGGAGAGGGCTAATTATTACTGCATTGAGAGTTTAAGAAGCTTTAAGTACTTCATTTTTCCCTACCATTCCAAACAATTGCATAGATGGTACACTGGATTGTGATATTAGCTTGTTACAGAAAATGCTGCTTTTATTTCTTTATTCCAACGTTTTTTGCGTCTTCTATCCAGCAGTATGGTTAGTGTTAGGCTGCTGCTGCCTGTAAGGTTAGGAGTGTAAGTGCTGATTTGGCATATAACACCAGAAATGAGTGAGTATGCACTAACAGCCACAGATATCAGTGGTGTTAAATTCTGTCACATGTTAGGTGTACATGTTCGAAGAAAGATTAAATAAAGAAAGCAAACATCTTTCCATAACCCAAGTCTAGATGGGAACAGGGAAAAATTGTTTGTGCCAACTCTTCTCTCTGCCCACTTTCATCCCACCATTTTAGTACCAAACACAACCCAAACCACTGGAGTGTCTAAACTATTGGAAAAAGATGCTCTTTCATGTCTGGTTTCCATCTGGGTCTGGAGGCAGAAATGCCAGAATACCACAAGACAAGCCTCTTGCATGCTATTTCTGATCATGGACGGGAATCTGGCCTGCCCCCCAGAAGGGCCTAGATGTGTTACAGGATTAGCAGACATTCCCCAGAGCTCTGGGAAGTAAAGCATCAGCTCCTTAAACTGTACTTTCTTGGTTACTGGGTACATGAATAAGGCCCCATGTAAATGTAGGCAGCACCTGAGGATTTTCCAAACACAGAGCTGGGCCAGTTTGTGACAACTTCTGTAAGCAGATCATGGAAAGTACTGCCCAAAATGCCCAACAAGGGTGTGTAGATCTCAGCTGTTCTCAAGTGTCGTTCAATTTACAGCTTTCCCTCTATGCTGTTGTTAAAGCCACAGATAAATATAATAATATATGAAAGAGGATCCTTCCATGAAAATAAAAACAGCATTTCTGAAAACATGTGCAAATGAATGGAAGTTTCATGGAGCATGAAGATAGTAAGTAAGAATGTGTTGTGATGTTGGTTACGTTTGTTAGTTTAAGAGCATTCTTTGGGCTTCTGTGTACAGCAGCAAAATCCCTCAGTCTGTCTATCTTCCCTTATCCTGACAAAGTGCCCTCATTAAGGGACTGAAGATGTTATTGCAATACTATTCATAATGTATACACTTTGCAGCCCCTCACATCTGTTTTCCGCACTATTTATCTAATCATAGAGACCCTTATTCTTACTTGCCTTGGAGATAACACAACGAGATACCGAAAGATTCCTGGACTGAGAGGAAATGGCAGAGGGTTGGTGTAATGGACTAATTAAAGACTTCAAGGTCAGACTAGAGGAATCCAGAATGCTGTGGTGTGGAGAGAGTTGCAGGATACACAGAATTACCCCATTTTTAAGGATACAGGCATGATCAAAACCACCTGAACATTACATTCCAACAAACACGCCTCTGCCAGATCAACCAGCTTCTGATAAGTGGCTGATGTTCTCAGCCACACATTAAGAGAGATGACAGGTTTTACTTGCATGTGAGGAATGATGAAGAATCCAGGCTGCTTATGAGAACAGAGAGCTTGCTCTCAGTAAGGTACTGACAGGCCACATGTGAGTCCATCAGACTTTGCTCTCTTCTTTCTGACCTCTCAGTTGTTTGACTGCCTTGGGTCAAAGAGCTCTGATGGCAAAGTGAAATACAGTATGAAGGTGAAGTCTGTGTTCTTTTCAGTGTGTACTTTTAGATAAAATGCCTTCCCATATCACTTCTGCTGCTAATATATAGAGCTGCAGAATATTCATATTTGTGATTTATTATGAAAGTGAGCTCAGTGGCATAGATCCCTGGGTTTTACTTAGGTTTAATTTCAAAAATTCCAAGAGAATGTGAATTATACAAAATTTCACTGCAGAACAATAAATATATTTTATAAGACAACACTTTAAAATTATTTCATATATCTGTTCACCTAGGGATGTATATGTGCTGTATAACGTGGATGAACTTAATAAAAATTTTCAAGTTAAACCTCATTAATTTAAAAGTTGGAATTATGAAATAAGGTTTTCTGGGTATTTTCCAGGTGTTACTTTGTTGCAGTCAGAAGATCACAATGAAACTTCCACTGGAAATGCTGCAAGTGGTTCTGTGTGACAGCTAAGTATCACTTGTGATGCATGAGTTAAGTGAAACAAAAGAGAAGATGTACAAGGCAAGAGGTAAAGAATAAGGGTATGTGTAGTAAAAGGGGTTAAAGAGTGCTGGCTATTTCTGTGGCCAATGTGACAGGAATTTGATCATAAAAAATAAAAGGTTCTGAGCTGCTAGGCTTAATGAATTAGAGCCATACTCAGAAGGGATGGCTGTAGCAAACTCAGACGCTCTGTGGCCTGACAGTTGGATACTTAGAACAAGTGTGAGGATGTTTCAACTGTCTAAACATTACCCAGTGTTTTTTACAGATCTTTATGGAAGAGAGTTTTAAAGAGACATTTAAAGAATTTTAGGGTCACATGCTCTGCTTCTTCGTCTGGCTAATGTCACTAGTAAATCAGTTCTAAACAAATGACTGTTTAAATGTGTATTTAAAGAATTGAGAAGACTTGCCAAAATAAGAGGTTCAGAGTTTAAAAAAAAGTTGGAGCTTTAATCTGCAAGAATAGTTTACCAGCCTCCAGGCTACTGCAACTTCTCCCTGGCCATCCCTCAGCTGTGCAGACAGCCTAATTGTTTTGGCAATCAAGTGCTTTCTCCCATTACAGACCAAAAGAGTATTTTACAGAAGGGCATAAGATGGGTCCCCTTGGCTATCACATCCCATAGCAGGGTATGGCTTAATCTAAGCCTGGATGTGCTTTCTGCATGACCAGAACTCTTGCACACTCTGCAGTGCTGCAGGCTCTGCTCCCTTGGGGATTATCGACCTCTGCTCACTCCATGGTCATAGCTGCAGCTGCCTGACAGCCCTTGCCTCCATAACGTAATAAGGCCATGGAGCCTTTCTGCTTGGGAAGTTCCTGTCTCTGCTTCAGAACACTCAGAGCACAGATCCATTTTCTGACACTGTATCAGAAGCCGTTTGGTTATGAATTGAGGGAGAACCAGTAGTATGACCACAAGACTTCTCTGACTTGGAGTTATACTAAAAGCAACTGAAACTGGCTGTACTCTGAGGCTTCAGTGGAAAATCCCTTTTGAGTTTGCTCTGAAATTCTGCCTTCTTTCAATTTCTTCCCACACTATATCTCCTTCCTGTATAGAGGACTGACTCAAATGTCCCTATTTGAATTCTGCTTAACTAACAGAAGTTTGATAGTGCAGATGAGAGCAGATCTTCAGACATATTCCTATTTTCTGACCTGGGCATGACAAAGTGTTTGTCTAACACTGTTTTCCCCCAGAAAGTGAGCCCCAGCATAGTGGCCTGATGAAAATTACCCAAAGGCCAGAAAATGGAATAAGCTTAGTTTAGCCAGAATTGGCTATTGTAGTGAACTATAACCTCTGAATTTCTGAGGGGTGGACAAAGGGACTCAGGGATGAATCCAGAGATGGGCTACCGAACAGTCTCACTGCAGTATGAATTGCAGCTATTTAACTACTTCTAGGTCTCCTGCATGTTTCCTGTCAGCCGTGCACAGGACTTCTGGAGAAGGTTCACTTATGATGTCATTGTAGAAGAGCACTGATTCTAGTTTGATTTTAGTTGCCACAAAAGAACAGTGCATTAGTATTTGCAGAGTTTTCAATGTGCCAAATGGTATGGCTAGTGGTTCAAAAAATGTGAATTCTGCACCTGCATTTTTTTTCCTGGCTTCTCAGGTGATCATGAGAAAGTTTAAGAATTTCCTTCTTTTTCCATTCCTCACCACTGAAGCTGGACCTCCTTTGTAAAATACTTGAAAATCTGTGGGTGAGAAGTATAAGACACTGCTTCGAATATGTAGTATTACAGTCATATTAATATCAAAGATGTTGATGTTTGTGTAGTCTTCTGTATCTGGACCAAAGATTAGGACCTGACAAAAGATATGATTAGCTGGGTTTTCACAACCTGGCTAAGGCTTTGTCCATCACTCCCTGATGGACCTAAGTTATCATTAAAGGGCAGGAGGCCACTTCCTTGTGTGCTATTACCACTTAGTGGTCTGAGGAGAGACAGTGGCCAGTGTGAATGGCCGTGGTGAGCAGCACACCCTGCTGCCTGTCACAGTCACAGGTTAATCAGGGTACAGTAATTTGTGAGAACATTAATAAGTACAAATCACTATCTAGAGGCCTGCAATACATTATTTTACCTCTCAACAATAACAGGCCTTATTATCTTTCAGGGAGAAGCTCTTGTCATGGCAATCAAGGATGAACACTTTTAATGAAGACAAATGATCTCCTTCAAAGGAGCGGTGAGCCTTGATTTGGCTTAATGGCTCACTAGTACGAAGCATGGATTTAATCAGAGCTCCAGCTTCTGTCATGCCTGGGCCTTGAAGTCAGGTAATTGGAGGCAGGTGCTAAGTACAATTTAAATGAAATGTCTAGTTAATAAGGACAGTTTGAAACATGCTATTTATACCCCTCCCCCAAGCCCTAGTCCTCTCAGGGACATGAAGGCAGCCAGCTGTGCTTGGGAACCAAATGACTTAATTTCTCAGCATTGCGTTTCACGCTCATAATACTATACTGCTACTTTTAGCTTGCCCCGGCTGGAGTGACCTTCTTTCAGACAAGACGGGCAACTGAGGGACCGTTAAAGCTCGTTATGTTTTGTTTTGTGCCGGAAGAGGCAGCTGAACCAAAATCTGGACAGAGATGAGGTCCATAAGATTCTGGCTCTAAAATATCTCAAAGTCCAGTGAGGGAATGACAAGGATCAGAGTAGTTTCCCTTAAATGTGTATCACCTCTAACTGTGGATCTAAATGTGGCTTTCCAAGCTGTACTGTACATTTTAGATGGTCACCACTGCTATGCTGGTGTTGGAGTTTGTATGACACCCAGTGGCTCTCATATTGGAAACTGAGGAACCTTCTGAAGAACACCAAGGCTCCTTTCCTACCTGCTAGTCTGATACGTTTACTTTCAGGAACATCATCACAGTTTGTATTTATATTCATATCTCTTTCCTTTTTGGTGGTGATGGGGCATGAAGGAGAGCAGATCCTCTGAACTTTTTGGTACCAGCAAGAAACTTCCCACTACCTGTAGCCTATGTGCAGTTTCATTTGGAACCGTGTAGGAATTGCCAGCATCACTAAGTTCTGTGCCTTAAAGGGAAGTATTTTGACTTTTTTTTTTTTTTTTTCTCCTTGAAAAACTGCGTCATGGAGTCATCTGCTTATGAAGTAATAAATGCTTGTGGTCGAGGAAGAAAATCTGAACATATAACTTCAAACAATTGCAACACTACTGTATAAAAAAAATAAATACTTATTTTTTAAATGAATTTCAAAGGTTTGAAGAAAGGTCTCTCTTATTTTCAGGCATTTGATGTCAGCAATGCTAAACTTTATAAGGTGTAAAGGGAATTACAGAAAGTTCGGCGAGTATCACTAATACATTTTTCGTGTTCTAGAGATGAATCTAGATTTTCATGTTCTAGACATTTGCAGACATGAATCAACAGGACACAAAACTGGGTTTTAAAGTCTAATTATCAGTTACGTAGAAGTAGGGTTTAGAAGGCAAAAGCATAAAAAACATGCTATAGGTACTACAGGATCTCCTTTGTCCCTTTTAGGCCTTTCTGCTATCCCTTGAAACTAACAGTTAAGAGTAGTGAATTCATAAAACCCAAGGTTTTTCTTCTGAGGGAGAAAGTAATTAGCCACTGGGTGTGGAAGTATTTTCCATTAGCAATTTTTTAAACTCAGACTGGAATGCAACTAGGCCTGAAGGGAGTACATGACTGGGAGAAACCACAAATCTTCATTACAAAGAGATTTCTACGATCAGCTGCTGTGAGACTCATTTCTTCATCAAAGAGGTACACACAGGGAAACAAGGACCATCGATGCACCTGAGGAGTCAGAAGTTTCTGTATGCTATCTTGGGATGACACGTGCTGTTCTGCTTTGCAGTAGGGCCAGGCAACAAGTAGGGCTGCCTCTCTAAAGTAGGAGTAAAGTTACTAAACCAGACCCATGGTAGGTAGGTGCACCTATTTCTGACAGCGTGGTGTGACAGTGATATTGGAAATTGATTTCTCTCCGTTATTACTTCGTTACAGCAGGACCGTTCAAGATAAGTTGACTTCTAAGGAATCTTTTTTAAAGAAGAATTAAAGTAATCTCCGGTTCAAATTGCTTATTGAAGTGCTTGGAAACAGGAATTGTTCCTGGGGGCCTCTACAGTTTTGTCTAGATTTCAGGAAACCAAAGAGATTTTGGCTTTTCAGATACATTTTGAAATTCATTGTTGAATTTTTTGTTCTTTTCCCTTCATCTGGTTTTTTTTTTTTTAATTGGGAAAAAAATGATGAGCTGTGATTAACAGATGAGAAATAGAACAATATTGAGAAGGCAAATGGATCAAGAAAAGAGTCAGAAGTGAAATATGGGCCTTTTAGATTGGAAGTTAGTGTTCAGCTGATCAGAGTCCTGCTACCCTTCTGCTTTATGGCTTGAATTCCTTACAATAGCATCTAAGATGGAAAATTTCCCACCAGTTACAAAACAAATAAAAAGCAAAATGCTCAGATGGCCTTTCAAGTTCATAGCAACATTTTGGTCATGTACCTGACTTGCAGCTCAAGCAGCTGCTAAAGAGCTGCCAGCTATTAGAATTTCTGTCTAGCTACACTGGGTACCAGAAGCAGTGGACATTCGATAGCGTGGGCTGCGCCACAAACTGAACAAGGCTGGCTGGGGTGTGAGCAAAGGCATTGTGTCAGTTGTGATCGTGTCTGCCTGTAGTGAAGGAGAAAAGCAATGTTCTGTAAATGGCAGAGGTCTGTGCTTCTAATCCCAGAGTCATGCGTGTGTAAGTAGGGTTTGTCATGACAATAAATGCTGATGGGAGGGAGAAAGGAAGGGTAGTTTGATTCTGTACTAGATGAAAATGTGTTACAATGTTCACCTTGCCTTTTAACTCTTGGTTGTTTCTGTATACTTGTCAAAGCAAGATGTTTACAGCAGGAAGAGAAATTACAATTCTGTCAGAAAAGAAAGCATTGGAAATAGATTGATATTTAGTCATTGTCCCAACTGAGGAAGAAGTTCCCAGAAGAAGAGGTGTTTATAGATCACCTCAGTTGATATAGGAAAAACCAGTGGAGAGAAAGCCGAGGCTGGAATTTTATTTCTCCTCTCCTTCTCAGGAATCAGAATGGAGCCATGTAATCATGAAGTGGTGAATAGTTTGTGTGTGTTCCATCTGCAGTCATGAACTTCTCAAAAGATATACACAACTCTTAGAGACAACTCACGCCTTAAAATGAGGATTTTTCAGTTTAGATTGAAAGCTATTTTGATAGGCCAGGAGGAGAACATAACATTGATAGCTGCAGTGGGCAGGACACAAGACTGACTAGGGTTACCCTCTGAGTCACAGGAATAACACATGAACTATCTCCCGAGCTGAATCACCCTGAGACTGTTGTCAGCTTGTCGGCGCAACAACAAATGTGGCCAAATAGTGCTTGTTCTTCTGCATGCCCTTGCCTGCTGTGTATTCTTTAGGGAGCAATGTGCAGTCTATTCCCAGTTACAAAGGACAAACAGGCTCTGCTGCTCTTATGGACGATGATTGCTTCAGTACAATGTTATTTGAGAGAGGTGGTGCAAAAAAACCAACTGCCAAATTTCCCTGTGAGCAAGGTTGTGGAAATAAGACACTAGGGCAGAGGTTCATTGATACTGATCAGGATTCACTTTCCCAGCTCTGGGAGTTGTTCGCTGTAAGGCCAAGTAATTTTGTCTCAATGTGTACTTCAGTGCCAGTAAAAAGCCCATAACAATGCTCTCAGAAGTGAAATGATTTGAAACCCTCCATGAAAAGTTCTATACAAGCCCAAACTGCTGTAGTCAAGCCAGCCCCAACAATACCTCATGAAATGTGTGTTTCTTTCATGTTTGTTCTGGGGCCATGGGGAGCAATGTCCTTTCAAGACAACAGAGGTCTGCAATTCATGGTGAATTTAATTTCCTTCTGTCATTAAAATCCATTCATTTTCAGCTCAGCCTCTTCATTCTTAAAAATACATCTTGGATATTTGTCAACTTCTATTCATCTTACCTAGTCTGTGCATCTAATCTCTTTGAGTCTAAACATTTCCTCTGATGGCAGAGCCCTGAGAGTGCAGTTCTGCCAATTGGGGTGCATTGAGGAGAGCTTCTTGGCAAGCTGGCTCATTCTTGGGGAACAAACATATTTGAGTAGTGAGACCTCAGGCATTTGCACTGTGCAGGACACCACAATGCTCAGCACTCAGTAAAACTCAGAAGAGAACCACTGCCTAGAAAAGCAAAATACTTACTGGCAAATGTTTTTCAAAATGGGTATGGAAAGCTGGCTTCAGTGCCCAGTTTAGTTCAGTACTCCCTGTGCAGTTTCAGGCAGGCAACTTCATCTGAGTATGTAGCCTGGAAGGCAGGAATACAGACTTGCTTCTTGTGCATGTTATTGTAGCTTCCTGCTCTGACACGTGTTTCAGATAGAGGAGCACAGAACTGTGATGGTGTTACTCCCTAGTAGTAAGTGAAAAGAGATTGACTCCTTTCAGATAAAACCGTGCAACAGCAGTGAATCATAGCAGCTTTGGCCTGCTGGTGATTCAGCAGCGTTTCATCCACTGACAAGGAAAGACTGTCCTCAGCTCCTTACCCCGTTCTCTTTAAAAGGGAAAGATACTGTACGTGACCGCACTCAAGCAGGAGACTTCTACTGCCCTATCTGGGGAGATCCTTGAGAGCTTGGTGACATCTGGTGGGAACTGGAAGGATCACAAGCCTTTTGTGATGACTGCAAAATAATTTATACAAACAATTTTTAAAACTAGTCCCCCCCGAAACAAGCAACAAAAATGTATAAATTTTATGCTCAGAATCACAAGAGTACAAAATCTAAACATGATGTTATAATGATACATGCTGAACACTGTATGGTTTGGAGAATAATGGCTTGAATGCTGGTGGGACGTAACAGAGCTGAAATACAAGCAATTTGTTATTGGATTTTTGCAGGAATGTAAATGCCATCTTTTTGTCAGTCTGGTCAGAATATCAGTATAGAACCCAAATTATGCAGGTCACAATTGCTCATCATGCAGCTCTAGGCCCCAGTCTCCATCATGTTGAAATTTGCAAAAAGCACATATAATACCTTAGCCTGGACTGTACCCTTGTGGGCTTGTTCAGTGACCCACTAGTGAGCAGTTAGATGTGTGTGCCCGGAGTTAGGGTGAGGTGTGGGTCTCACGCACCCTTCAACTTCAGTGAAGGTAAAGGTAGTGAAGCTAAAGTTATATTCAGGCTAGTTCTGGTAAGGAAAGAGGAAGAGTGTTACATGAAGTTCAAGTTAATTATCCCATTTGATCTGATTGAATATATATGTGAATTGAATTTCCCTTTTGTTCTGGCTCTTTTAAATCCTATAAAGGTAAGCACTATCGCCTTTCCTCTCATTTTTGCAAGTGCACTTTATGGATCTAGCTGTGTACAGCATTTCTGCAGCTTCCCTCACAAAATGGAGCAAATAATAACCACCAAGAATATGAGGCAGGGGCTCGCAGTGTCTTCTAGATATTGGAACAGTATGTCCCCTGAAAAACAGAGCATTCCATGCATTTGCCAGAGGTTTTGTGAGAGAATCTTTGACAAAGAGAGTCTGAAATGTTATTAATCAATCTCCTTTTCTTCTTCCTTCCTTTTTAGGATTTCTAATGGGAAAGAATGAATTTAGGAGGGGATCAGTAAAATTATGGTCAAAGTTTTCAGGAGTGATTATGAAGGCTACACCATAGATCTAGCTGCAACTGGGAGTCCAGAATGTGGATACACATTGAAGGATGCTGAAATGGGACCTTAAAGCCACTGGTAAGTTTAAACAATTGCAGCCTGTTGCTGCAGCTTATTTATCTTTTCATCCTAACCTAAAGAGTTAGCTTAGAGGACAAAGCAAAGGGTGGATTTTCAGCCTATCAAGTTCAAAGCAGATGCCCTCTTAGCTACTTAGGAGAAGATTTTTTCTTCTAAGGATTCCGATTGTGTGCCTTGAGCTGCTCAGACCTCTGCCTCCCTTCATGTGCCAGTTCATCTCTGCAGTGATGTCCTGATGTGTAGTATCACTGCTGATAACCTTTTTAGCAGAACCAATTGTCCACAAACCTTCATATATGAGGCTGCTAGCCATTGTACGAGCTCTGTCCCTATTGTGTATGACAGCATGAGGTGATCTAATTCACTCCAATGGGTCCATTGCACATATCCTCCCTGGGTGATTTCCCCCCTGACAGGCCGTTGTCACCATCCGTCCCACTAGGACTCTGCGAGCCCTCGCCTCATATTCGTGCAAGCACAGATGGGGCCCTTGCTGAAAGCTGGTCTAGTGAGTGGGTGTTTGCATGGGCGTGGTGAGCACAGACCATGAACCTAAAGCTAGCTGGGTAGAGCATAGGTCTTTAACAAAGTAGCCTATATGGAGTCTGCGGAGTTTAGAGTTGGGTAAGACCATTATTTTAGCTTCCCTGACCAGCGCTGGAGCAGGATGCAGTTCTGCTGACAATGAGGAGTTCATGGAACTATTATGACACGGTGGTGAGCTGTTAAGTCAATGCACAGAAAGCTTGTTCAGTGCTATGCTAAATACACATGACATCTTTTGGGTCAGAAAGATTCTCCTGCCCAGACAGGAATGAAGGTAGAATCCGCACATGCAAAGTCTCTGCTAGCTGTAAAAGGACACTTGATTGAATACTTTTTATTCTGTTTTGTAGAAAGCGGTGTTACATACATGCACTCACATGCAAACACACACATTATTGTGTCTTGAGGATTGAACTGATGCCTGATTTTAGTGTAGATTATTCTGTGATTATTCTGCAGAAGGTGAGAACAAAGAAAAAAATAACATTACTACAAGAAGTTAAAGAAGGGTGGGAATTCTCCCTGCTAGCCCCATTTCCTGCATAATTTGTTGGCAGCCTGCGTCCATTATCAGCCTGTTCCCATGGCAGGTGAATGCATCCACACCAGTACACATCATGTGTGTTTGTGATATGAGATGAACTTGGACAGAGTATATTCTACCTCTTCCAGAAGTTAAGACAATTGCAATATACAGGCTTGGTGTCCTCAGATGTTGAAGAATTAATTGAGAATTAAAAGCAGATCAGTCACCTCCCAGTCAGTGTTCAAAGAACAGATGGACAGGAAGAGAAATGCTGGCATTTTGGAGGGAAACCATCAAGGGAATTGAACATGTGTAAACCCTCTGGCTGAAAGCTATGGAGAGGACATAGCGTTACCCCCATCTGTGCTGTGTAATGATTTTGAGGCAAGTTGGACTGAAGCTACAGAGAGCAGCAGCTTTGATAACATTTTTTTTCCTGTCCAAGGCTGCAATCACTTCAACTTGCTATAGACCATTGATCAGTGAAGTCCTGAATACCTGGAGTGAGCCTAGCTGCACTTTGAATTCCTCAAGGACTTTACAAAAAACTGGGAGTCAAGGTGCACGATCAGAAGTGAGGTATGTAAACCTTTTGCCCTATTAATGGAACAGCTAAGAGGCGAGAACTGTTGGCAAAGGAGAAGGAAACAGAGATTTTATTGATTGGGTACTTTAACAGACTTGTTGTTTGTGTTCCCAGTTTAATCTGCGTTCTTCTCAGAACTCTGAGAAAGTCACTGGGTTTCATCAGATGCTTTGCTAGACCTCAAAGCACTTTTATGTACATCCCAGGAGGACTCCTAGGATAATTGAACCTTTTGGGCCACTTACAAAGTCTAGCAGAAGAGCATAACCCAGCAGCCACCCAGCTCTTAGCAAGGGATCTAAGTAAATGTTGATGAGAGGAGGAATAGGTGGAGAAATCTCTATGTCATTGAAAACCTCAGCAGGATTTGGCATGGAGTCCTCTGGAAGGAGATGTTCTTGCCTAGAGCAATGTTGCCCTGAAGGAGTTGGGTATTTGTATTGAGCTGAGAGGTGTGGTCATCCCAGTGCTGCTGTTGGCATTCCAGGCTTTGTCTGGATTCTGTCTGTGGGAACAGTTTTAGATCTTTTGATCTAAAATTGCTTTCAAGCAAAAGGAATGATGCTCAGTCCATGCTAAGTGACTCAAGTTAGGTGATACTAGCAGAATTTCTAGCTGTTAAATAGCCACTTTTTTTCTACTCAGTTTTCAAATAATACCTTAGCAAAATCCTACTCTTTCCCTTAGTGAACTGTTTTCCTTAATGACTCAGTGCTAATTTCCTAATAATAGAGATAGATATATACTACATGTGTCCTAACTCATGCACTGAGGTGAAGGGGAATGTGTGCTGACTGAAAAGTGCAAGCATGAAGAATATTTCATGTTTTGTATTGTCTTTTACTCGAGTACTCACTCAATACTTCCCAAGCATTATTTGTGACTCATTCATCTTCTTTAAGACAGCAAAGCAATAGACAAGGAAAATGAGGCATGATACTGTTAAGGAATTTGTCTTTAAATGAGTTACAGATATGATGAAGAGAGTAACTCAGGAGTTATGGAGGAATATGTGTAGTGCTATTCCAAGTTAAATAAACTAACTTCTTATATCTTATATCAACTGAAAGTCAAAATTTCCCAAGAGTTATTCAATTGTTTCACCTTAGGATTAAAAAAAAAAAAAAAGTCAGAAAGCATTGTCTGTGTTCCTGTTGAATACTCAACTACAAGTTTTGCCTGCTTTCAGTGGATAGAAAAGGGTGGAAGCAGCATAGATTAATGAGAGACCAAGGTTCACATCCTGCTTCTGGAGCAATGGCAGCCTCCTTATCAGCATGAGAGTGTCATCAGGATGGTTCCTTTGATGACATGGTGCTAAACCTGCAGTAAAATCTGGAGCAGTAAAATAAAGAGCTGGGGAAAGTTTGTGATTTTCTTACAAAGACTCGGATTTGGATCTGTTGTTTCATCCAACATTTCTGAAAATGTGTGAGCTAAGTTTCTGTCTGCTATAGGGGTGCTTTTGCGTGTGTTACCATTTGTGGCAAGACTGCAGGCCAGACATGCTTTCTCCTGATGTTGTAGCCCAAGCTCCTGCTTTATCAGCACTTTTACAAATACAATAACAGCAGTTTCCTTGCGCTCATGGTGGGGGTTTGCTTTGTGAATACTTGTGTTGCTATAGCTACATTTCTCTAATGTTCATTATTTCTCATAGTGTCCTTGTCACTCATCCAAAGGTGCTGGCATTAAGCAAGCTCACAGCATGTCTTTTCTGCCTTGGGAACTATTGGTAGGTGTACTGAATGAGCCAAGAGGTACTGCAGCTGGTGCTTTGCCTGGAATAAATCTGCTTCAGCCATGAAGAAAGTGGTAATGGAAGTAGTTAGAAGCTTTTTACAGCAGTGCGATGGGAAAGGAAACCCTACAATCATTGTCATGTCTTTCCAAGAGTTTTGAACAGGAAGGAGAAGAAGGGGTTGTCATCTCTCAAGAGAACAAATGCGGGGAGGGGAGGGAGCACAGGCAACTTCAGTTAATTGCTAGGTTGTGTAATGAGCTGGGGTGCTGGACCGCTACTGTATGGTCCCCATTGTTTCTGTCGCCGGGTTGGGGGTGTACTGCTCTCAGGCATTTTAACTGCTTTTGGGGGTTTTGTTTTTGAATGGTTTAATGAGAAAGCTAAATAGCTGTATAATTCAGAACAGGATTGCAAAAAGTTCACTGTGCCTCAGGCGTGAATGTGTAACTGGTGCTGTGCCGAAAAGGCAGTGAATTCTGAACAGCCACCTACTTCATATGGGAGGACACTGGACAGTTAAGACTAAGTAAAAAAGTAGAGATGATCACTGGCAGATCTTTCAAACTGACATCCAAGAGATGCTCCATACTCTGGATCTTTTCTTAATCTCCCATAATGGCTTCTCAGGCCTTGATCAGTCCTTAAGTGGTATTAAAACAGCAACTATCACTTGTCAATAGGCACCAAAAAACTGTACTTCCTAATTTCAGTAGACTCTTGGATGTAGCTGTTGGATGGAATCTTATAATCTCTCTGAACCAGTACTTGCATATTAAGGCCACTGTGATCATTAAGAAATTGGAATTAAGAAATGTCTGTTGTATAAAGAGAAGCTGAGAGAGTTTTGGCTGCTTAGCATGGAGAAGAGAATGCTCAGGGGGATCATATCAATATGTACAAATTCCTAAATGGGAGGGAATAAAGAAGTAAGGAAGCAGAAACAGATTCCTCTTAATGGTATCCAAAGACAGGACAAGATGCTATGGACACAAACTAAAATCCAGTAAATTTCATTTCAACATCAGGAAAATACTTTTTTACTCTGAGGATGTTTAAATACCAGAACAGGTTGCCTAGACAGGTCAAGGAGTGTCCATCTGGGAGATATCCAAAACCCATGTGAACAGCCCTGAGTTCAAGGTGACACTGCTGGGAGCTGGAGGGTTTAG
Organism: Platysteira castanea; assembly: GCA_013397175.1. Taxonomy (NCBI): domain Eukaryota; kingdom Metazoa; phylum Chordata; class Aves; order Passeriformes; genus Platysteira; species Platysteira castanea. Next base: position 190,054 of record VYXC01001261.1, read on the forward strand.
ACTGGATGGTTCCCAGAGCTTCCTTCCAATCTCAACTATTCTGTGTTGTGGTTCTGTGATCCAGTGTTAGTTGTTCCATGCTCTTGGGCCTGGAGAAGCATGAATGAACTATGAGGTTCTGTTATTCCTGGTATGCACAAAGTAAGTGGCCAAGACAAAAATAATTATATCAGTATAGCACTACAGAACACTTTTCTGATTTCATAAGCTTATTTCTAAGCCTACAGAGCTACACCTGTGCAAGATTACGTGCAAACCATGCTTTAGTGTTACACATATCTTTATAAGTGCCATGCCCTTCCATCACACACGTTACTGGACATTTAAAAGATTCACCTAATAGTGGACTCTAACTCTCAGTCTGCTTAGCCTGCAAGGGCGAGCTCTCTTTTCAGTGTAAAGGGCTCCACTTTCTATTTTTTGTAGCATTACAATAATATTTAGTCAGCTTTGCAAGCAGTAGGCAGACAATCTTCATGTTGACTCCAGCTTTGTGGTTTAATAGCTGAGAGAAATACCATTGTCCTTCACTAGTAACTGAGTGTTTTGCACCTGGAGTTGCTGTTCCTATGTAATTCCAATGAGTAAGATGCTCAGATTATGGAAAGTATCATTTAAAGTGCTATTTATTACTGCTAACACTGTAAAGGAAGAGAAAATAGTATAGATAAACTTACATCTCTTCAGATGCTGAGAACTCTGACTTGTGCAGCATCAAACAAGCATCCATTCCGGGTGCAACACACTGTGCAGACCTTGTCTGTGGAAGGGTTGCCCCATTTTGGTCATTTGAACTATTGTATTATTTTTTCACAAGAAAACAATTCCATTCAGTATTTCTATTATCCAGTAGAAAGAATGTTCCTGTGAGACCTTCTTGCTGCACTTGTAGGTATAGGCAAGAAGTCAGAGTGATATAATTTCAATTAGCAAGTGTGATCTGCCTACAAGCCCTCTGTTACATTTATCCGGCTATGTTTATTCTGCAGCTAAGAGATAGGGAGTGTCTGTGCCAAGGACAGGAGCGACCGGTTGCCATTAGCCCCTGTCGCAGTCGCGATTTGCCCCTAGATGGCAGTGATTGCTGCTCTTTGGCAGGATGGGCCCTCTTTGCAGTTGCTGTACTTGTTTCATCCCAGAAGGGCCAGTTGTTCAGTGTGGCCATAAACTCCAACTGAAAAAACAGAAGAAAAATTACTGACTCATCTCTCAGACTTTCTAAGAAAATTTAAAGGAAGCATGATTATATTAGGACAAGTTGCTACTTTTTAAAGTCAATTATTTAAATCTGACAATGCTCTTGTAGACAATAACATCAATTTTGGCATGTGTGGATGTTTTCAGGTATCTTTTCCATTGCAGACGGGGTACTAGAGTACACAGAGACATCATCATGAAGCACTTCTGAGTCCATGGAGCTCAATGAAGATGTTAATAGAAAAATGGGGATACCCATTTCCCCCTACACACGATTTTTGTAACCTTACAGCTAAGCAGTGGTTGTCTGTGCTATACTCGCTTTTAAATTGAGATAAAATGGTAGATACAAAAAAGCTTAACAGCAGTCTCAATGCCGGTAAAACAGTTACTATTCCGACGTACAATTACAAGTTGTGCTGTTCTGTGGACAGAGCTACTGTCTGAACACAGACTATGACTGACAAGGCTTTGTGCTACAGTATGAATCTGAGGACTAGCATATGTTTACTTGTTTTGTGTGCTTGTTATGGCAGGCACTGTCTTCAAAAAATGCGCCCGTTTTTGTTCGCATTTGCACTGCAGTTCGTCCTGATTGGCAATTTAGTGGTAGAGCACAAAGCGTGATCTCAATACCACTTCTGAGGTAAGAAATGTGACCGTAGGCACTGACTGAGGTTCTCTACCATAACACATCTCTTGCGTATTAGGACATGCAAATTCCAGTCAGAGCACTTTATATGCTAAATAGTGTCTCATCAGAAATCATCCAGAGCAGTCTGATTACCTTTTCTGACTGAGGAAAGATAGTTTTATGTGTAGGCAAAGAATCAGAGCTTTTATCATCTGTGTTTAGTTCCCAAGTTTTCCAAAACTCTGTAGACCTTGAACAGATCAACCACTGCCTCACTTCCCTGTGAATGAAATGGGACAATAGATTTTCCTTTCTTTTCAGTTTATCCTGACTTGTCAAGTAGCGTGAGCTCTTTAAAGAGTGGGTTAACTTTTGTTCCAAATGAATGCATATCAGTGAGCCTCTATCTTCAGGGAGTTTTGCATGAATAAAGAACACAGAAGTTCAGTTGTGCTGTGTGTGTCAGGAAATGGTTATCAGCTGCTGGATGTGGCCACATTCCACTATACATCATCGCAAAATCTGCCTTTAGAGGAAGTTTAAAGATAAGCCCCTATGAATAAAATATTTTCCCTAGAGGTTAATAGTTAGGTATTGCAGCTTCTTTTTTATAAAAAGAAATTGAAATTAAGCAGGTTGTTTTCAGAAATATTTTTAATATCTCCATAAAACAGGAAAAAATTATGTCAAGCAGCAAACACATCTGTCAAACAGCTGCAAAGATGATGCACAAATAATGCTGTGAGGATTGTCTTCTGAATCCAGAATACTTGTTCTAAACCACTGAAAAAACACCTTTGCATAAAGTACAGGAGTATTTTCACTAAGAAGCTTATTAAATTACTGTGATACAAAAGATGAATTGTTCATTCATTACAATATAATCCATTGATTGCCTAGCAGTACACGTGCAGTAATTAAAATCAAAGTGAAAGGCCAAATACCAAATGAAGGTAACAAAATTAGGAAAAAAAATTGGCTGATGACATTTGACAAAATTGTGCGAACAGTCCTTTATATGCAAAGTAAAGACAGTAAATGCAGAATGTATGGAGAGTAATGCTTCGAGAAAGAATCAAATTCAGTGAATTTAAGACAAAACACTGAATTCTGTTTATGTTTATATCAATATGAATCCAGGGTTACTCCTGGATTTATTTAGCATTGCTCTGGAACTTTATCAATATGTTTGAAATTAACATCTGGCTCACATAATGAATTGCATTTCCATATTTTCCTTCCTCCAGACTACTGGAGGGCAGAAAGAAAAAAAGGGACTTGGCCTTAATTATAATTGTATTACAGTGGCTTTTTCTAAAAGCCATACTTTAAATTTTTATTTAATACCCCATTCTTTCTGAATTATAAACATCTTACTTGTAATGAAAATAAATAGATATTTTATTTTCTTGCTTCTACACTTTTATACCCAAAGCCTGTTAATATTTTCTCTTTTCCAGAAACCAAACAAGTTTTAAAAATATGTACAATTCAGTTAGATTGTTTCAGTTTTCTATGTTTACAAGTTACACTTCCAATGCACATCTAATCACTTCCGTATCTCACCTTCTAGATAAGGACTTAGAAGTAGTACTATAGAAACAAATACAATCTTACAACTTGAACAGCAGATTTCTGCTCAAATCCACCTACGGGAACAAAAGCACTTTTTACAAGAGAAATAAACTGTACAGAGAGTTCTTTAATTTAAAGATCTGATTCAGTCCCTGCTGAAACCAGCAGGACTTCCCATAGATTCAGATCCCAGGTAAGAATGAGAAGATAGTTAATCAATGGAAAGGATTAGGGGAAGATGAAATGTACCCGTGTACCACAACGCACAGTTGTTTCACCTGGCTTAGTATTGCATTCCTTTTTTATATGGATGTAGAATGAAAATACTGATGCTATCTACCTCTGTTCATATTGCTGGAAAAAGTTAATATTCCATCCAATTATTAGAATGCTCTTCCTTTGAAGAGAACCAGGGTTTAAAGGCATCCTATTTTTTCTGTCAGTTTCTTGATTTAAGATGTCTAGTGATAGTGGTATAAACTCATGGGCTGGAGTGATGACTGGAAATGCTTCTACATTGTTCAAGCAACCAAAGGTAACCAAATTGAGCCCTTCTATGCAAAGCATAACTGCTGGAGTAAACACTGATTTGCAGTCCAGAGGCCAATAGTGCACAACAATACATGAAGGACAACTAATCTTCCACCAACCCCAAAAGAATCTTAGATCTTTATAGTTGCCCTCTGGATAGTAAAGCTAATTCTAAAGGCTGCTATATCCTTGCTACGGTCCCAAAATATATTCCTAACAATTAATATGACACAGAAAGCAAAAATTCTCCATGGCAATTTACCACAGTAGTGTTGCAGTGCTGGCTGTCTGTTTCTTCATACTTTTAGCCAAGAAATAAATGACTTATGCAGGACATGTTAAGCAAGGTTTTTAAATGACTTTGAAATCAGAGTAATCTAAAAAATCATGTAATATAACACTTGTCTGTGCTGGCTTGACATCTCCTCAAAGTAGTTGCTGAGTGGTCCCTGGAGTCCAAGTGGAATAGCAACAGGAAGAGTCATATTGTAGGAATCAAGTTCAGTAGGAATCCATTTTTCGGAGGATCTGAAGGACTTCCAGCACAACTTCATAACAGAATAAATATTCATCCTGTACATGAAGACACCAGTGTGAAACACCTGGTTACATTCAACATAAATTCTAGACAAAGAAGGATGGACAAGCTGAAGTTGCCTATGTTTATAACATCAAAATCTTTGTAATATGGATACAAAAACATATTTAAGACAATCCTTGTTCTTTTTGTTCCGTCGCTGGTAAAAGTACAAGAACACTGTATTTTAAGCATGTGCTCAATTCTCTTTTAAGACAGTGAAGGTTATATATTTGCTTAATTTTAGTCACATTCTCAATCATTACCCTGAAGAAAAATATATCAAAACATGTGCTGAAATATTTGCCTATAGGAAGAACTTCTTTTAGTCTTCTCTTGCTTTTATTCTCATCAACTGTTTTCTCTAAGGTGAATTAGTTGCATCTTGTCTTCTTCTGTGTGAAAAATCTTTTTAGGAGTGGGTTTAGCTCAGGAGTAGAAGGGTTTACTAGGTGATGATAACTCAGAAATATCAAGAATTCAATTGAAGGCTGTAATTTTGCAGGGTAGGGTTTATTGTATATCACTTGTTCTGTGATACTTGCTTTTCTTCTTGCTTTAAAAAAAGAAAAGGGGGGTGTGTGGTATCTGTCCTATATTGATGCTTTGCTTTTATTTCACTTATTTAGTAAGGGACAGACTTTGATATTTAAAACTTGAGACCACTTGCCTAGAAGGCTGCTCAAATGAGAGCACTAAAATCATATTTTAAGCCCCAGATTTGTCAAAGCATTTGGAGCTGTACCACTAATTGAGGCTTTTAAACAAGTAATAATATAGTTACATATTTAGAACTTACCTTAGTTTGGATCATGCCAAAACGCTGATCTCGCAAATCTCTCACTATCTGCTTGATGTTGAACTATCAGAAGAGAACAGTTTTTATTTGGTTGACGTGCAAGTTATAAAGAAAGATTTAAGCGTATTCAGATGGGGAAGTGGAGACAGTTCTTTTAGAAATAGTATATTTATAGTTATTATCTTTGTTGTTTAAAACAAGGAAAGCTGGGTTTATTCCATTTTGTTAGGGTGAATTCATACAGGAATGATTCTATTCTAAGATGCCCCCACCATGCTGTTGACATCCACGTTAGACTGTAACACTTAACAATGATCTGTTTGATACTTACACATAAATCTTTTTCTATATAGCTGAGAAGAATTTCAACACACAGCAAAACTCCACTTCTTCCAGTGCCAGTGCTGCAGTGAGCAACAATAGGTCCTGTCCTGTGAGCTTTTCTCATGTAGAAAATAAATTTTACAAGCTGCTCAGCCAGTTTGGGAATATTGTGGTCTGGCCAAGTGGTAAATTGCAAATGACTGACAATGCGCTTTTCTTCTGTCTGGAAGAGAGACATCAGAAAGTTTGAAAATGATCAGTCCTAAAATCAATTTTCAAGGAATACCACAAAAAATTTTCCTTCAGCCTCATTCTTAAAATTGTTTGTTTACAATTCTTTAGCTTTTCATACTTGACTCCATTAAGGTTTCTTTAGGTTTCAAGAAATGCACTCAGAAGACACAGGCCTAGGAAATTTACTTCATATAACTTTGACGAGACACTGAAGTTACTCTGTTACCTTGAAAGAATGTAGTTATCTCATTTGTTGGTTAGAAAGGAGGAAACAAAAACATTTGTTAAATTAGAACATTGTTTGTTAAAACTGTTTTTGTAGCTGAACTAAGTCTTACTAATAGAAGAGTAGTACTATGAGAGCCACAATAGTAAAATTGTAAATATATGATGGCTATCATATATGAAAGAATAACTTGTGATTAGATACTCAATGTGCAAACCAACCAAAAATGCTTACAAGAATAAATAAAGTGTAGATAAAATAAAGATTAATATAAATGGAATTGTCCTGGTTCAACATTTCTTGTTGCCAGCTCACAAAGCCACATTAAAATCTGAATACTAACTACCTGGATTTTTACTATAAGAAGAATTTGAATTTAAGTATGGATTTCTGCTGAAGTAGACCTGTGGCTTTCTATAGTAGTTTGCTACTAGTTCAGTACAAACATAGTGAACTTAACATGTTCATTGAAACAATCACATATGGTGTTCCATCTTGCCATTTTGATAGTCTTTTGGGAAGACTCATATCAACTGCTTTTCAATGCTTCACACTCAGTGACATAAGGTGAATTTTCTCAAATAGATAAATTGTTATCTTGATGGAAAAGGCACAAAGTTTAGTCTGGTTTTTTTAATTATGCCACTAAATAATATGTCCTGCAGAAATTTTTGCAAAGCTTTACTTAATATTGAACCAAGACTGATGGACTTATACCTGCCCTGTTTTCCATGCTCTTCCACCTGGATTCTGTATTTGTTAAGTTTCTAAAATATCACTGCTAGATTGGTAGTTTCATGTGTGTTTGTGTCATTTCATGAACAAAAAAAAGTATCCTTTGTGCTGAATTCTAGGATGAAAGCCGCTTTCTTTCCCCTCTTTCCATCCAACCACATTTACAGAATATGAATCCACTCTGGCATGGGTGTGATTTGATGAGAACAGTAAGCAATTCTGCAAAACACTGAACACACCAGTTCTGTGACTATTAGAGGTCTCGTTTTTGGAAGTTCTTGTCCAAGTCTAGGTGATATTGGATTCATTGCTTGTGCAATGAGCAAAAAAGAAGCATCTCGTTAACCCTAATTTCATGCCTGTTATTCAGATTTTTACATCCCTAAAAAATACTGAGCACATATTATGGAAGAAGCAAACAATACTACTTGTATCTACTCATGTAAACTACATAATCAATTCCATCATATATGAAAGTATTAAGTCTGCTTTACCTACCTGCTTGTTGATCATTTCTATTTTTCTAATTATAAAGTATTCCAGAATCTGGTAATTGTGTAGCCTGAGATAGAAATTAGCCAGGTCTTTACAGTCGTAGGGAGGTTCAGGCCAGTATCGATGACATTTGACTTGCCCTAGCTCCACTTCTTTTGTCATCATGGCAATCACATCTGCTTCGCTCTCCCAGACCATTTGCCAGAAATCAGCCATAGTGGATGGCAGAGGCCCTTGGGTTATAATATAAAAATGTTCCTCTTCTCCAACATTCATTCTAATGTAACTTGCATTAATGTAGCCATGCTTTTCTCCCAGAGGAACTCGTGTCTTATCATCTGTGCAGAAACAGAAAGATGCTATTTCAGCAGTGGATCTGAAACAGAGTTCTACCATCTCCAGCACTCAGGATATAGAAAATCTCAGTCTCTCCAGAAGAGTATGCCTCGGGATTTTAGAATACATTTGACTAGTAGCACTAATATTAATCATTGCTAGTACAAATTCCCACAGATAAATTGTAAGATACATTGCAGCTTTATTTCTCTTAAGGTACTTGTGTAACACTGTGAAAAGCCTTCTAATTACCATAGAATTGTTTGGCAGTGTTCCAAAATAGTGTACTCAATGCTGGTTTTCATGTATTGCATAGAAACATTGTCACTGGATATTGGTGTTATAAACCAGGAAAACCTCTAAGAATATATATACTGCATCATGTATATATAGAGGTCCTACGAATCTTTGCATGTGTTGTCCTGCTGCTGCAGTTTAGAAAGACATCATGGGTCCAGAAAGTTTTCTGCTGTTTCTTTGATGACTATTTTCACCAAATGTGTGTTCTCATTTCTGTGCATACTTACATGGAAGGATGTCTCGGTATCTGTTTTTATTCTGGTTTTCCGGTGCTTTGCCAGTTCTGCAGTCATCTATTGGTTTCACATGTTCTAAAGCCTAGTTCAAAAAGAAATAGTAAATCTATGTTGTTCACTTCCTCAACAGACAACTTTTACAGTGCCACTGTGAACAAACTTTAGTGCTGTATATGACCCAAGACTGGCAAATAGATTTCTTACAGAACAGAATCAGTACATCATTCTCTAAACTTCTAGGCAAGGCATTCAAGTTGCTTTGTATTTTCTTCAGCCTGCACAGTATTTCTGTGGTTTTCAAGTGATATTTCCAACCCTCATCCTCAGACCCTGTCATTACAAGTCCCTGTTGTATATTGCTGTATTATAGATGTTTGGAATACTGTCTTGGTCAACTGTCGGCATTTATGATTGATAACACACTGACTAAAGCACTAGCTATTGCACTATTAACAGTGCAATAATGACAGGGAATCCTTTTCAGTGATGGAGAAAGTGATGAATACAGGGAACAGCACCAATGATATGAAGTGCAAATCATACAGTCCTTAAGTACTTCGCAGCAGATTTAAGAGGAATGGAATGCAATGCAGTCGGAAGCAGGATGTGCAAGTTCATTTCATATACAGTTTTGGGTTACCTTGACTTTTTTTATTCTTCTACCTATTTTCTGTGCATTGCACAGTGCTCAGCCATCACATTCTGCCACTATACATTTATATGAACTGAAGTACGTGTGACAGTTCTCAAACACTTTCATCAGTTACTACAGCTTTTACTCAGCTAAAATATCCACTGGCTTTGGTAACCAGCACTTTACTTATTAGATCTTTATGCTTTCTGTGCAGATGTGTGACTCAGCTCATAGTAAGCTATACATACATCAGTAATGGAATGGAATGAATGTAAATTAATACATGCCCTTGAGACTTCAGGGAAAGTCAGCAAATCCTATACACTTGAGCCTGTGGCATTTTATACCCAGAAAGTCAGAGATATAAAGGCAAATGAAAGAAACTGATAACATTGCAATTACTATGGGAAGGTGGCAGCAATCCATTTCAATGGTAATCAGCATGTCCTTTAAAGGAAAATCCAGTACTATGCTGAAGAATTACAAAATAAATAAATCTGTTCTTTGGGAATTTGATGATAACTGCATACTCTCATTATATTCTGAAACAAGAGATTTTATAAGCCTTCCTAATTTTACGTTTTTTCATGATTTATATGCAATCAGATGTAATTATATGTTTTCATTCTCTATGGAGGTACATTACTTTTTTTCTGTAATTTCACTAAGTCCCTGACCTTAACAGCATCTTGTGGCAATGAGTTCTATGCATAATGGGAGCATTGTTTGGAACATTTTCCTTTCAACTGTTTCTACACTAGTGAATCCCTAGCAGCATGGATTTCTTGCTTAGCTGCAGCCCCTAGGATAGCTCTTAGGCAGATGTTCAGCAAAGCTGAGGGGGTAATAGGAAGAAGTCAGTCTAGGAAAAAGTGATTCCTAATCTACATTATGAATGTAACATTATTTGTTTTCATTCTACATGGGCAGTATCTTTGAACAGGGAGTGGTATAAGGCTGACATGCATGGAAAGAGAGAGATCCAACTGCTGTACTATCACAGCATTTGAGTAGAACCCCCATTTTGGCAGGAATAATTGTCAGAGAAAAAGGATTCAGTAAAGATAGACAAGTTGAACTCCCATACAGTATGCAGAAGGCTATTAAAAGTCACTTCCTTAGCTGTGCTGAATTGTTAGTTCTTAAGAAGTAATCACACTTACCATAAACTCCTTTAGCACTTCTTGATTCTCAACCTGCAGCTGAAGGCCTTGAATAAGACCTGTTATGCCAGTGCTTGGATCTACTCCACTCTGTGATGGTTTCAAGTTAATTAACTGAGTCAGTTCATCTCCAGAAGCAAAGGTTCTGTCTATGTATCAACAACAACAAAAAAAGCAAACAAAAAGCCAAAACACAACAACAAAAAAACCAAGAAGTTTTAAATTATTATTTTTCATAGTGCAAAATCTTGGCTTTAAAAACTAGGGAGCTGCAGTATGTATATATATTTTGCTGCTTATATTGTGGAAGTGAAATGTGAGAAAATGGAAGAAAATATTTTTGTCTTACTTATATTTGCAGCAGAAAGAAGAGTAACTCAGCATCATGGATACAACCACCACCACATTTCATGTTATTTGGAAGCAGATGCACCTACTGCAAGTTATTGCCTCACAGAGTTTCTAAATACAGTCTGTTCTAAATAAACTGTTCTTGCAGAATTGTAAACTTTAATGCTAGTTTATACTGGTATAGGAGACTCTGGCCACATCTTCACAGGGAATAATCTTCATGTTTCCAACACTTCCATGACAATTAGTATTGCCACACCCCACTGCTAGGAATAACTATGGCAAATTCTTCCCTCCTGTAGTAAGCAAATGTATTTTTCTTTTCATCTTACCTCACACTCCCCTTCAAGAACAAGATATGAACTATCTTTGATGCACCGAAGTCAGGATTCAGTTTTACTGCCTAGCTCATCCTGAAATATGTGTTCTGATCCAGTATGCAATGGATAAACATTTCATCTCCAGAAATATCACTACTCTACTAGAGCAGCTAAAAGCCTTTTTTTTCCCATGTTAAATAAAACCAGTAGCTTGTTATGTAAAAAATAATGGTTTGAGGCAGAGGAATTAAGGAATTTGGGTTTTTTACCCATAGGCTGCTGTTTGCAAAGGATAACATGCCAGCTGTCTGAAAGAAAACCTGCTGATACGTTCCACGGGTTTGTTGCGGGATGAAGAAAAGAAGCAATGCTCTGCTTTCCTCTTGTAAGATATCATTGCTACTCTTAACTAATTTCTGTTACAATAGAGTTGTGTTTGCTGTGTTTTTGTCTGGGCTACAACTTGCCCTTGCCTTGCCTGAGCTTCTAAGACACTTTCTGTTTGCATTCCATTCTCTAACCCTCAAAGAGGCTCCTATTATCTACTTGAGAGCGCCATTGAAGACAGATTCCCCACTCCAGACAGAGCACACTATTTGCCATACACCTCTCCTTCCAGATCAAGTGGAATTAAAAAACTCCAAACTCTGAGCAGGTAGTAGATGATAGATTGGTTGTAATTTTCTATTTGCTGGCCAGCAAGGCTTGGTAATGTGAGGGAGATAACTGTGATTTACTTCTAATAACAGCCATCAGCAATTTATTGCTTCCACAGTGTGAGAAGAAGCAGGGAGAGAGAGAAACCTGCATTTCACAGAATCTGTGAGATACTGCAGCATCCTCAGTATGATTTCTTTCACAAATTATTCTCATTTGGAGCAGAAGGAACATAGTTTTCATAAAGGAACACTCAGGCAGATTCTTTATGTAAACTCTTCTGGTGTCCGAGGGGCTTCGGCACCTGAGCTGTGAAAGTGCTTCGGTACATGCTTAAGCACATCATATCTAGAGGTTTTAATGAAATTGTCATGAGGGGTCAAATTCAGTGACTCTAGGAACAAAGTCTTGAGAGAGAATTTGACCCTCCATTCTGCATTTTTAAGTGTTTAATTTACTTTTTTTGAGAAGTTGTATGGAACAGTAAGGGAGAGAGGAGAGACCTCCTGATGTATGTCTCCTTTTAGAGGTACAAAGATTTGGATGGCCTTCCTGTGCATCCTGTGCACAGTCAAGACTGTGTCTTGAGTGCCTTGGTCTTTGAGACTGAAAGAGCAAATCCTTAGCTTGGACACAAGGAACTAGTGTTGTCCTCAGTGTACATATATGGAGATCCTGGGCTATACTGTTGAAGAAACAAGACAAATTTTTGGCATGATTACTTCTAGGTAGAACAGGAATCCTGTGGGGCATAACATCATCTTCGTTGTTCCAGCTGCCTGACTCAGACTGCTGATTTTCTCTTCTGCAGCTTTCACATTCTGCACATTTCTTTGACCTGTAAAACAACATTAGTTGAAGTGGCAGAAGCTTTGATAATCTGAACCATACAAAGATTTTGTGTTTAATCTATTTTTGATCATTTTTAACTTTCTTGAGCAACTACTTTCAAGAATTAATCTGAACTCTGAAGATCATAAGTTCAAGGAGTTGTAGTAGCATTTTGTCTGGAGTATCATTTGCAAATATAGCTACTTAAAAATACTATTATCTGTATGTGATTGCTGTTGGGTTTTTTCAGAGGTAAGAACGTACTCTGGAAAAAGCTGCTCAAAAATGACTGGAAGTAAGGTTTCCCACAGACAACTTTTTCTAGCAAGAGAAAATTTTTCATGTATGACATATTTTGATTGTTAGCCCTTACACCTGGAAGCTTCAGTTCTCTTGTCTTAGTACTTGTGTGGAAACTGTGTAGCAGCTCTTCCTGCAGGTGGAGCTGCATTCCAATAGACCCGTGTTTCTATTATTTGCATACCATAGCAGGCCAGAGCTGGAAATACAAGAACAAATTATCCGTACTATTTATTTTAATAGTTTAACTTCATTTGAAAGACTTACCTGTCCGAAATGTTACTGATAATATCCTTATAGTCTTGTCCAGCCAGCTGACCTTGCAGGGATTTATCTGTACTTTCTGGATCCTGCAGGTTTCAAATAAGAAAAAGCTGTGAAAGATCAGTACACAGAAACATAAAGAATATAGTTACTTTTATCAACACTCCTTCTTATTTCTGACAGAAATGTGTCCTTCACTCAAGAAGGAAAGGGAAAATAGAATAGTTTCCACTTTCAGAAGAAAGTGTTCATTGCAGTATCTAGTAGAGTAAAAAAGCCTTACCAGCTGCATTTGTAAGTTTCTGAACAATAGAACAATACAGTCTAGAGACACCTCTGCATCTCAGCATGGACGACTGAACTTTGAGCAGTTTTTTATATCCTCTCTGATCTCAGAAAGAAAATGCAATCACAGGAATCATGAGTCACACTCTTGCCCTCCCAGTTCTTGGCAGCAGGAAGCACCAGTGTCTGAGATGTAACTGTTGGTAATAATTTCCTTTTTCTTTCTTAGACACAATGATGCCAATGGTAGAAGCAGGGTGCAGCTGCTCTGCTGAAGAAGCGCTCAACTAACAGAGAAGGCAGACCCTTGATGACCCTCCATATGCAATAGAAGCAATAGTATTGGTGGCTGTTTTTCCACCCTAGAGAATAATAACTTGGTCCTGCATTTAAATAATGATGCAGGACATCTGCTGTTAGTATGTGAAAGTAGCTTCTTCTCAGCTGTAACACTTGATAGATAATTATTTAAATTTTAGTTCAAATTGGCATTTCTTCTTTCACTGCTTAATATTTCAGATGCACCCAGAAAACACCCTGGCATACTACACAGTATAAACTACTGAATGTCCCAGAGAATCTTAATGGTAACTCCCATTTACACCTTATTTTCTTACTTTTGTGCATGTATTTCCCCATTGGAATAGGGATATTTATAGCTGCTGATTTAAGCATGAATTCCTCTACCCAGTTTCTGCACCTACTGATTACCTAGATCAGAGACTGCTGTATTGATTTTTGTTTTCAGTTTGCAAAGAAAATGTGTTTTACTGCTTCATT
>VYXC01001261.1:203871-240583 GCA_013397175.1 Platysteira castanea
TTTTTAGTAGCTTGTCATTTTCAAAGTCTACATCTCTGGAGTAGATGGCAGCTGTGCTCTATATAGTAAAGCAGAAATGGTTTCTATTCATAGGAGACAACTAAAGGCAAGCTGGAAATAATGAAGAAGAGAGAGGTTAATGGAACCAATTCAGGAAAAACACTAAGCATGTGCTTAAATTTAGGCATTTGGAGTGCTGAACTAGGTAGCCTTAACCATATTGCTTAAAACTAAATGTTTGCTTTAATACCTCACTAACTCAAGGATACGGTGGGTAACCTGTAACCTTACTACTATCTCTTCCTTCTCACTGATATTATTTGTTGGGTGTACTTCTTTGTCAGATCATAGATACGACCTTATTTTGACATTACATTTCACCAGTCTCTAAAACTTTAATTTCAACACTCATTTCAACAGAATACTTAAAACTTCCACAAAACAAAATTCCTCTTCAAGGTTTTCTCAGCTTATTCATGTCAAGGATTCTTACCATTTTTATTTTTCTAGTTCAATTATATTACTTGAATCAGGGTTTGGGTTTTTGATGCATTTTCTGGAGGATAAGAAGACCTACGTTTCTCACACTTTCTGAGGGTTTTTACAGTTTTAAACTTAGAAATAAGAGATGCTGTGAAATTTAATGTGGAATGTCTTGCAGAACTTACTAAGATTCAAGAACATAACCATGTTTGAAGAAATTTAGATGCATTTGAATTATGAATATTAGTGGAGACAGTGGAATAGAAATCTTTTAATGTATGTAGTTTAGAAATACCGAAAGAATGGTAAAATTAATAAATTATTCATTTCAGTATTATAAAGAATCTGAACAAGACTTGCATATGCAACCTTTCTTCCCTCCACCCTTTTAGCATATGTATTATCCCATGCTCTTATCTCAGTGGAATCCTGACTCACTCAAATGTCAGCAGCTCCAGTCATTGCAGCACACTTCGCTCACATTAAACTTTTTTTCATTAAGAAGGTGTGGTTCTTGCCCACATTGCAGCAAACCCATGTTGTAAACAAACATATGAGTACATTGCCTGATAACTTCTGATTTTACCTTGTTACACATTTGGTTGTAGCCTTCTTCCTTGAAACTGGAAACAGGCTGAGCCTGCAGGATTTCCTCACCACTTGCTGAATACCAGAAAACAAAACCAAAATCAAATGCATGAAAATCTAGGTCCATGTCTTCTCTGCTGCTTACACCAAAGGACTTTGACCTCAGATGAGGCACTGAGATACAGTGTCTTAAACTGGCATAGAATCTCCCTTTTGTGAATGCTCTAGGAGGCTTAGTAGAGGACAAATGCCATATGTCACCACTGAAGAAGCCAGCATAATTCAGACTGCCAGAAGATACACTGAAGTGAAGCCCTGTATCAATAGCAGCTATAAAAAAACCTGAAACAATTTAAATCTGCCCTCCCTTACCCAGCTCGTTCCTTCACAGTGCTAAGAGGAAAATACCATAGATTAACTTTGCTGCCAGTACTTCTATAATGCCATTGTGCTTTGCAGGAAAACAGTTTAAACTTCCCAGAAACTATGCAATTCACCAATGTCATGTAAGATAAAAATGGAAACGGCTGTGTCTTCTTGACTAAGAATACTTGAAACAAAGCCTCCAATTTGTAACCAGCACGCCAGAAGGAGGAATTCTGTATCCTTCCCACTTAAGTTTCTCCACATTTCAGGAAATGTTTCAGTATTCAAAGAAATAGAAAGTTGAAGACTATAACTCCATAATCTATTGGCAATATTATATCCTTGCTTCCACTCCCAGCTTTTATTATTATTTAATTTTCGAGTACTCAGGAGAGCAGATCTTAGAGCACAAAATTCTTCCATAGAGTTAGTCATCTCTCTAAGTACTACCCTCTTCAAGATCGGTGTGCTCTCAAATGAATAACAATAGACCTGGGTGCAGAGGCTTTTGGATTTGAACATAAACAAGCCCAGAAGAGAGAGGATCTGTCTGCCAGACGGAAAAGGAGGCATAGTGTTTCCAAGAGATAAGTAGGAGTGATGGGATGTGAAGTTTGTGGGAGAAGTATTTTAGCAACTGAGTCAAAAATGGGCTGTGATTCCATCGGTGAGTTGTATAAAATGGGGTAAAATCAGACCAACATTCATGACTTAAAAACTTAAGATGAGTCAAAGCATCTTTGAGGGTGTTACAGCTTTGTTCCTAGACTGTTCCCAGACTTAAAAATTACACTTGGGCATTCCTTCCTTGTGGTCCTATGTCTTGAGCAGTTTAGCCAGAGCTGCAAATCAGGATGAAGAATGTGTTTGTACCTACAGCTATGAAACAGGACTAACTCTAAAATTGACTTGTTTTGCTAATACCAAAGTTGAATTCAGGCAACACATAATCCCACTTCTGTCATATGGTGAGCGGATGTAGCTGCTTACCAGGCTCTGCTTTTGTGCTGGGGGTGGAAGCTCTGTTGCTCTGGTTGCCTGAATAAGCCCAATGCAAAGCCCCACTTCGGCAAACAGTGAGTTGAACAGTGCCTTGAGCCTTGCGCAGCAAATCTGTAACTGTTTGGCGTGGCAGACCAGACACAAAAGTCTCATTCACCTGAAAAATACAACAATGTGTGTTTCCAGATTCCTGTAACACAAAGCCTTTTTCTAATCACATATCCTAGGACTGAGCAATCTTTATATAACTTCTTTGAACTTCATGTGTCCTCATTTTCTCCCATTTGTGGGAGAGAATTCTATTCTTTCCTAACTTGCTTGATCCTGCATCTCCATGTTTTTGTACCATGATTGCCACCAGGACCACAAAAGTATAGTCTGAGATAGTAAGTGGGCATTTCCCCATTCTTCAGTGAGAAGATGAAAAGGAGATGGAAGTAAATGAAAACCAGAAAATCAAAACATTTTGGAACTGGTGGAGAGAGAAGAAAAAATAATTTGGGATAACAAACAGGACAACCTTCTGACCACCAGGAGTAGAGGCACAGCACCTTCTACATGTTACTGTGCAAAGCAGCATCAGATGTGCAATCTGCACCACCTTTATATTGAACATATGCTCATCACAGGGTGACTAGAGAAAATGTAGGCCAAAGCAATGAAGAACAAACATTACCTTAAGGAGGATGTCACCAACTTGAAGTCTCCCATCTAGATCTGCACTGCTGTCTGGGCTGATGGCTTTTATAAGGATAGCCCTGCCGTTTTTTCCACCTACCAGTGCAAATCCTAGGCTTCCATTTTCTGCTTTTTCCAGCTCAATCTTAATAATGAAGTCCTACAACAGACAAGGATGCAGTCTAAAGTGGAGTTTATTCAGGGCTGTATTTTTTTGGCATTTTTATTACCAAAGATTCCCATTATGCTTCACAGTCCTCACTATCTGATGTGGATTATGGGATATCCTACTCTTGAATAGATCTGTAGAGCTTCCAGGAATCAACATAACAGCTTCATGTATGTATCAGAATGAAAATAGTACATACTTATTTTCATACTCTTTTTAATAATTGCTGCTGGGGGAAATAACCCCTTAAGAGCAAAGAGATGTGTACTTCTATAATCCTTTTATAAGATAACAAATAGATCACCTTAATTGACAAATAGGGCATTCTTATCTCCAGCATGACAGTAATGCAGTACATAGTTCATTCTCTTATTTTTCTATAATTTAAATCTTGATCTTGTAATCCCAACATTCCCATCTCTTTTGCTTTAGCACTTCATTTGCTTTTAAAATCAGCTGCTTTTTTAGGGTCAAGTACTATGTCAGAAATAGCAGCAAGCTAGAAATGTTTATGACTTTCAGCATGACTAGTTCCAATGCCACAAATATCAGCCTTGGAAATTTTTTTTGCAAGTTGAATAGATAAATCCTCATGGATTAAATCATGCAGAAGAAGCAATAATAGTGATGACATAATCATAAGTGAGAAAACTGCTCCAATTTTTTGCCAGGTTGGAGATCTGATTTTAACAAGAGACAGCTTTTTTTTTTTTTTTTTTTCCCAAACCACAATCAAAGAAAACTAGATAATCTATTTACATGAAATATCAGTCCCAGTTTGAATAATTTCAATTAACATTACTTTCCATGTGTTTGCACCAACAGAAGTAATATTTGCACTTGTAAGAATTGTATGCTGAGCATGGAAATGACTTTTTTCCCCCAAGAACAATTCCTGTGTATTTAGGAATTCTTAATTTAATAATAAATAATTTAAAAATGCATTACTCTTCCCAAATTCAGTTATATTGGTCTATGTCAGTGCTGCATAATACTTTAAAGATCTGGGGTAATTTTTCTCTCTTTTCAAATGTCCATCTGAAAATTGCAGAATGAAACATATTAATGTCAGTTTTCAAAGACTGTTGCAGAAAATGTTTCCCAATTACACATGTTTTCCCCAGAATCCCATGCTGTGACATCCTGTGTTTTTTCCTGTGCTACTTTCTTTCTAAGCATTGAAAAACAGCAACAGAAGAATCTGTCCCCAGGAAGTGCTCAGTGCATTCTACTCTGTGAATGCTGAAACAATTCAACACTTACAGGACACTTTCCAAGTGCATTATATTCACATTTTCAAAGAGAGGAAGAAAATACAATAAATACTGTTATTGAAAAAAATCACACTCCGTATAGCTCACTTCACTTGATGAACCACCTCACATCTCAGAGTGTCACTTACTTTACATTCTGGAGAATTGGGAGTGTTCTGCTGAGCATCACAGTTTGTTTCCTCCAAATGTTTCTCTGTGAAAAGCAACAACAATTTTTAGATAGTTGTACTAGTAAAATATTCTATAGTATAACACTCAAAATCTTATTCAGAGACATAGTAAAACATTTTATATTTTATATGTGAAATACAAAATAAATCCTATGGATTTATGTGGCCTAAAACTCCTAAAATGTGAACCGCACTGTGACTTTTACCTCTCTGTGAGCAGGTTCCAAAACAAGCTTTAAAAACTGCATGCTTGTCTAGGGTGACAGCATAAGAGACACCACATGGACAACAGTAATGTAAAAATGTTCTCTGAAACTCTGAGGGAGGCAGGTTTTTTTACGGAGAGTTAATCTTTCCTAGGTGATGCCATTACCACCCATAGAATTATTTTCTTTCAAAGAGAAGGCACAAAATTTTACAAATCCTAATTGAAAAATGCGAAGTTCCTTACCATGTTGATGCAGCAGATACTGTTCCTGGGAGTTCAGGTTTTCATTTGACAAACAAACATTGGGTTTCTCTGTCTCAGCTGGTGGCCCTAAAAACATACACATATGTTTGTTCTGACAGGCCTCCTGCTAAACTTCATGTACACATGGAATGTAAACTCTGTGTTTAGGTTATTAAACAAAGCATCAATATCCAATACTGATACTATATGAAGAGACTACTGCATGATTAAGTTTGCCAATTTGCACAGAGATGTAAACATTTCAGTCGGGAGTTGCAGAGATACTGCATCTCAGCCATTGTTATTTTTAAAATTGTAGCAACAATCGGAGATCAGACTGAGTCATTCTAGACATGTGGCAATGATCAGGCAGATNGTGATCTTAGCTGTCTTCCATGAAGTACTCTTAATGTGTGAATTATGGAAAATAATGAATGTCCTATAGTTTTTTAAAAAGCTACCTGTTGCAATTTCAGTTTTAGTATGTGTTCTTGTAACTAAGAGAGGCTATAAAAATGAAGGTTTACTTTCTTAATAACAAAGTATTACAGGTTTATCTATAGATCTATCAGTGATGATAGCAAATGGAACACCAAATACAAAATTACAAGAGGTTTTTAAAAGTGCCTATAAAAGGGAAGAATCATAGAATCACAGAATAGTTTGGGTTGGAAAGGACCTTAAAGATCATCTAGTTCCCACCCTCTGCCATGAGCAGGGTCACCTTTCACTGGACCAAGTTGCTCAAAGCCCCATCCAGCCTGGACCTCGAGATTTTCAGGCATGAGGTGTCTACAATTTCTCTGGGCAACCTGTGCCAGTGTCTCACCACCTTCACAGTAAAGAATTTCTCCCTGCTATCTAATTTAAACCTGCCCTCTTTCAGTTTAATGCCATTCCCCCTTGTCCTTTCGCTACCTGCCTTTGTCAAAAGTCCCTCTCCAGTACCCCTTTAGGTACTGGAAATTGCTGTAAGGTCTCCTTGGAGTCTTCTCTTCTCTTGTGCAGGCTGAACAGCTCCAGTTCTCCCAGCCTGTCTTCATAGGAGAGGTGTTCCAGCCCTCTGAGTGTCTTTATGGCCTCCTCTGTAAATTGCTCCACCAGGTCCATATGCTGCTTATGCTGGGGACCCCAGAGCTGGATGCAGCACTCCAGGTGGGGTCTCACAGAGCAGTGGGGCAGAATCCCCTCCCTGAGCCTGCTGGCCACACTGCTTTTGGTGCATCCAAGGATATGATTTCTGGGCTGTGATTGCGCATTGCTCAGTCACATTGAGCTTATCACCAACCAACACCCTACAGTCCTTCTCAGGGCTGCTCTCAATCCATTCTCTGCCCAGCCTGTGTTTGTGCTTGGCATTGCTCCAACCCATGTGCAGGACCTTACACATCTTGTTTTATAGAAGAGGCAGGTAACTGTGCCAGAGTAGAGTTCATAACTCTGTATCAGAGGTGGATCAGGTCTGGTTACCTATTGGAAGGTGTCTTGAGAAATCTTGGAATCTGCAAAGCTCACACAAGGCCGTGTGAGCAAGGTCCTACCGGGATATACATTTGTGGTGCTTCAGTTCTGAGAGTTACATATTAACACCACTTTATCCATATCTTGTAGAAAATCACTTCAGTTTATAGAAACAAACACATGGCTACATGTGGTAAAGTACGAAATCTGTAACCAACTTGACTTGGAAGAAGTTCTTCAGGTAACCATATGCCAGTATTCAGATGTGAACAATTGTGGTCCAGGGTTACTTTTGTAGGTCATCTTTGCATGATTTTAAAAAACCCATTGAGATAACCATTCAAGTAAATGAAACTGGGGTTAGGCCTGACTTAGTGCAGCCAAGTGTGCATTGGAAAGTATTACTTGCATAATGAACACCTTTTGTATGTGCTGACCTAGATGTGATACCTCTCCTTCCACCTGAGGGTGCAGGTGCAACCTGTGCTTGCTGAGACTCCTTCCACTGCTAGAGCAAATCTGGTCAAGTCTTTGTAGTGCAGATGATTATTGAAGTTTTGTATCAGTTAGAGTATCAAATATCTCCCCTGACAGGGATATTTATATTAACTAAGAGATATTGGTGCTGCCTGCTTCTGATTTTATATAGTTTATTGATAACAGTTTAAAAAAGTGGTCTAGATGAGGAAGTAGTGGCTCATATTAAATACTGGCTCAAGTAGTGCTGGAAAACTCCTCAGAGAACAGTTTCAGTTAAAACAGATGTTGAAACATGACCACTTAAAATTCCTATTTAATAACAAATTTTAAAAACAGAAACTAAATACGTAATAATTTTTATTTTTTATGGAGAACTATACATTTTATTCCTGTCCTTAAACATCTACCAAATTTTCTTCAGATCCTTAAAGTGGCCTTAGGAGAAATACTGAATGCCAAGTTACAATCTGTTAATAACTTTTCATTCAATGAATCAACACTTAATGCTTGATATTTTCAAAATCAGAAGCAAGTTTTGAACTAAAACCCAAAAATATTAGCCTTACTTACTATTTTCCTGCTCTATAGGAACCACTGGATTGCCATTTCTGGGGGCAGAAAAAGTGAAATATGTGAGCCATTAAGAGCTGCATGCTTTGTAAAGCACATATGAAAATTATTTTTAGAAAGTCAATTGTCTAAACTGTAGTTGTGCTTCTATTATTTTGTTAGTGGTGCTTTTCTAAAGAGAATTAATATCAGTATATGAAAATATTTGACTATAGTGAAACATTTTATTGAAATGTGTTGGGGAAAAAAATAAGCATGTTAAATCACCTGGCCCAATACAGAATTGCTTTCTGGTCCATTTTGAATTCAGCTTTGGTTACTCCCTGTATAAAGTGGGAATGCTCTTTTATAAGTTCCTTTATCCTATTTCTGTTTACCTCCTTGGTTTGTAAATTCTGACAATCAGGAAATGCTGCCTACTAACTTCTTGTGCAGCAAGATGTTTAATGAAGCAGCAGTTTCTTCTTCTGGTAGATAAGCACAAGTTAATAAAACAATGATAAAAGTTTGAACTATGTTAAGACAGCTGTGACAGCCATTCTGTCACATGCTCTGGTTATGTAACTTAGTTATTCACATGCTTTGGGTTAATATTTTACTATTCCTCTGAGATCTTTGGAAGCTATTTCTGCATCAGTCCAGGACCTGTGCTGGTGTGATATCAGACTGTGGAACACAATGAATCTAAAGTGCAGCCACGAACTGATGAGAAAAATCCTTTACAGCCAGTTATTGTTCAGGCCTGGAAAGACTTTTTGCTCATGCTGCAGATTAAATGCTGCATTTTTAGTACCTTTCTAAAATGTTCTGCTGTTGGAAACTACTTCCCATCAGAGGTAGTTTCTTGCTTGTAGTTGTGAATCTGAGATTGTAAGGAGAAAGTTGACACGAGTGGTGGAAATACAAAGGTTTTCCCTAGAGAATAAGACATATGAAAATGGTTCTCAGCCTCATAGTTAAAGGCTTCACATTTGTTTTTGGATTATTAAATTTGAAGAGTTCTCATTTGCGTTGTATGAGTCTACTTGTGCTTGCTGTGTTAGTTGTAATTACAAGGAGTTAGGGTATCTTATGAATGTTATTTATCAGGTTGCA
Source organism: Platysteira castanea (assembly GCA_013397175.1). NCBI lineage: Eukaryota > Metazoa > Chordata > Aves > Passeriformes > Platysteira > Platysteira castanea. The sequence continues at coordinate 212,659 of VYXC01001261.1, forward strand.
ACATTCAGACCTTTGAGATAAAGCATTTTTCTGTTTTGTGTTGTCTGACTTGTTGATGTAAACTTTAGAAACCTGCTTCAGCATTAGGATCAAGTATGCTCAGATTTACCTCATGGCTTTGATTTGAACATTCTGGGTGGCAGCTTCACACACTCTCACTGCATCATCCAGGCTAATGCCCTCAGTCCACAGTCCACAGATGTAAACAATCTGATCTCGTGGCTGCAAACTGCCTTCCACACTGGCAGGAGAGCCAGGCACTATCTCTAGCACATAAATACCTTGTAACTTGCTTCCAGCTCCTCCTGTCAGCTTCAAGCCTAGAATAATGCAGAGAAAGCATCTTTTGTGGCAGCGTGTTTTGAATTTCACTGTCGGTGACATAAAGTCTAGTGGAATAGATCTGAGCCATTGAAAGGTAGGCTGAACAAATCACTGACATTATAAATAACAGTAAGATGGGTGTACAAGCTGGACTGAGAGAGTGAAATGCCACTAGATGTTTAAAAAAGTATGGAAAAACTTAAATGGTGGTATCCATCTCTATGTTTCAGTGATTCTGTAGTGCTTTATTTCACCTGATGTTCAATAGTCATTGCAATAGGACACTGAGCTGCGTAGCAGCAGCTCCCTCATTACCAGCACATTTAAATGCCTTTCAATCTTCAGGGTGCCATTAGGAATGGAGGCCTACGACAGCTGAGGAGGTGCCTACACAGTTCAAACGACATTCAAAGAATCTCTGAACAAACTAGTTCCTACCTGGAAACAGGATGTTGTACATGAGCAAATATAGCCGTACTGTTTCCTGAGCCTACAGCTTTATCTGTGTGCAGTACTCACAACATGCTGCAGAAATACCAAGAACTCACATTGTGGGGATTTCTTTTGTCATTTGTCATATTGCATAATGTAGATAAAGCCTCGTGTTTGTGGTGAATCAAGGATTCAAGTGGAGATCTTTTGAATAGCAAACTGTAGTCTCAACCTGTGGGTCATTCTTCTTAAACCTTACCTTTTCTTCAATTTTTTTCTTTCCCTCCAAATACATCTTTATGTGTCTCTGCAGGTAGTAGACATTATTATCCAACTACCCAAAACTTATGTATATCAGTAACATGAAAATATGAGACTGGAAATCTGCCAGAAATTCAGTTAATAGGGTGATAACACAAAGATCATTTTTCCAACTATCTTCATTGGTCTACTAAGAGATATTAGTCTTCCCTCTTAGGTGTTGCCCAAAATAAAGCTCTCATTCCTTGCTCATGGGTGATCACAAAGAGCATAAAGCTGTCAAGGTCAGTTTGGATCATCCTGATCCGGGACCATAGTTGCTTATGATTCCTTATGCTGTCATTCCTGTCCCAAATAGCAAGTACAGCATTTAGTACACACCTAGCTGTCCATCGGCACCCTTTGTGAGAGTAATTTCAGGAATCTCATCTGGCCTAACTGAGGGACGTGGGTCACTGTCAGCACGACCAACCACAAGGTGCAGATCTGGAGGAGAGCTTTGCAGTAAAGTCAGGACTTCATTGCATGGTAAAGATGTGACATCAATTCCATTCACCTAAATGACAAACCAGTAAAATCATGTCATAGATCTCATTGACTATCATTTACTTCTCCCTCCACTCTGAATTTAGCGTATGATCTTAAATTAGTTTTTACTTCCTTGTTATTGCTTTGCTGTGGTATTTAATGTCAGTAAATTCAACAGTTAAGATTGCAGTAATATGTCTTTTTTGAACTTTTATTTTTCTGAATGCAGAGCTGTAATAGAAATAGCATTTTTTCCCTTGAAACTCAAGGTCTTGTTGCAAAAAAAAAACAAAGAAGAGAGTCTTAGGCAACAAATTGAACATGAACTAGGCTGAAAAAAGTTTTATTCTTACATTACAAAGGACATAATTCCTGCATCCTTTGTGTGTCACCTATCACCTTATTACATTAATTCAGTTTATGTAATTTAACTGGGAAGGCATTTAACGTCTCACTTGTCTTGCATTGCTCCTAGATTCATGTTATTTGCCTGGTCATACAATCTATTCAGTCTGAAATTTATCCAACTGAGGTCAGCAGAATTAAATTTATTATATGATTTATTTACATACCTAAAAAGGTGGTAAACTGGGTGCTACCAAATGAGGAATGCCAAAGCTAAATGACATTGATCTGCAAATATTTTCTCCTCTGTTTAAACTTAAACAATTACTGTACCATAATGATTCTGTCTCCCCTTCTCAATCTTCCATCAGAAAGGGCAGGATCATTCAAGATTTCATCAACATACAGGCAGGTGTCCATTTTGTTAAGAACAACAGAGAATCCATAACCATTGTTCTCTGACTTCGTCAAAGTCACAAAGATCTCCATTTCCTATTAAAACAAGCACAAGGTATGTCTCATGTAGGTTTTTCTGTTGCTTCGTTAACATCTTCCATTATTTTTATATGCAGGTAGGAATCAGATCCTCAGAAGGTACAACGAGAGTATGCAAAAGATATTCTGCCATATCCCAGAATTGTTGAGGTTCGTGTGGATTGATTGATAGGGCCTAATAAAGCAGAGAATGCCACCAGAACCTGGGATTTGGTCATTTGGAATGTGTAAAGAAAGGCTTGGAGTCCTCTGAGCCAAGCATTGCAATAGTAGGGTGCAAAGATTACTGTTGTTGCTGCTATTGCTGTCCCACTGAAGGAAATGCCTGGAGCTAAATTTTGTCTGCGGTGCTCTCAAATTAATAGGAATTCAGAGCTCATTAGTGTCAGTAGGAATGCAAGACGTTCAGCATTTGGCAGGACTGAGCCTTATATTTTGAATAGTAATTAGCACAAGGATCATACTTTCTTATCAGGACATTACAGCAATATCACTGTAACAAAGTGATTTTCTGCATGGGCTTGAAACATGGCAGAAAAAACCCAAGTAGCTGACTCCAGTTAATTTTAGAAGCTATTAGAGAGCTTTTAGGCCTTTGTACACTGAGAATAATACTGCAGAATTTTGGAAAGTTGGAGACATAGTAAGATGTCAAGAAAAAAGAAATAGCCTTAAGGAAAATGGCTAGGAATTCTGGAGAGCTGGGCATAGTGGAAGGTCTGCTTTATTTGAAGATTGTGGATATTCAGGAAAGTTAAAAAAAAAAAAAAGTAATGTGGAAATAGCATAGAAAATGAGTTAAAATGAGTGTTTAAGAATGTAACATTTTAAAAATGGTTTCTTTTCCCTTATATTCTACCTGTTAGTAATTTGGTGCCTATAACATACCTGAGTGCAGTCTTCATTTTCTTCCTTTTCCTCTGGTTCCTCCATGTCCTCCCATTCATTGTCACTGTCACGTGTCTCTCTAGCAGGCAGGGATGATGATGAGGGACCACAAACACGTGGTTGTGGGGTCGCAGTGGTTGCAGAGACTGTCTCAGAGCTGCCTCCTCGTGAAAGTGAGGTCACAGACATTGAGCTGATAGTGAGATACTCTTCATCAATAGGGGTTAGAGAGAGAGTTTCAGGCATACATTTTGTGTTCAATAGGTCATCATGACTCTTATTTAATGCGTGGCTGGAAAATAAAAAGATTGCAGTGCTGGGGTTTTCCTCCACATGCTTTATTAGATGGCCACTGAAAAGCCTACTGCTTATACATTACCTTATTTTCATTTTAACTGAATTACTAGTTATGGTATTGAATTGCTCTCTGAATCCTCCAACGCTAGTATAAAAAAAAAAAGTAATCAATATTTTGCAAAGCTACTTGAAAGATTGAAAAGTTTTCATTATTTACCTTTGCAAAATCTTGCAGTTTTTTAATTTTTTAAGGCATTAGTTAGTATTTTGGGTGCTTCTCAAAAATTATAATTGGACAATGCCTAGACCATTAATTATTTTATCTTCCATAAACAAATTAATTAACTTTTCTGGTAAGTGATATGCACATTAAAATACCACTACAATTTTTATATTAGCATTTGTCTTGAAAAAGGAATGCCAGCCACATTTCTGGCTTCTACAGGTCTTTCCTTGGTGATTGGGCACAGACCGGAAACATGAAATAGGAAGTGGTTCCTGTTTCTTCATGAAAAGTAGAAGTCCTTACTCCTTTTTGTAAGCTTGCCTTTATTCTAATGCTTGCCTTGAAGAATATGAGTTGTCCAAAAGACATCAATGGACTTATTAAATTAAAATTATTATTTAATCTATTCCACTATATTGCAGACAAAGTATTCAGCACTTTTGGTGTTCAAATCCAAACTGTAATCATACATGCTGCGTTTAATAGTTTTGGCTGTTGTCCTTAATGAACCAGCTGTTCATTGTCTCCCAAAAATTTGCCATTAAAGCTTGTAAAAATGCTGGAAACAAATTTTTTCTTTGAAAGTATGTTTTATTCATATCAATCCTTATTGAAATACTGCTAAACCTCATTCATCTTAAAGACACTTAAAATGGCATGTTCATCTCTAAGTCAGCCAGGATCTTTTCCTCTTTGATAGAAGTGAACTGTTGTCCATCATCTCCCAAGCAGACATAGACAACTAAAATGGAAACAAATTGCACGTCCTGTATGAAATCACAGAAGATCTCCATCAAATTCATATCAGAAAATTTATACATTTGCATGAAATGTTGTGAGCAATCTGAAGAAATTTCTTCATTAATCAAAAGGAAGTCCTTTATTAATGCCTATTTCATTCTGGGGATTTTGTGTGGTTTTATCTGGAAGGATTTAAATTGAGATTATGTTTAAAATACTGTTTAAAATGCATGCCATCTTAAACTTCTCTGTCTGCCTTTAAAAATGCAAAAGCTGATACTAAATGATACTGCAAATGTATCAAACAGAAACATTTATTTCAGAACTTCCTTCTTGGGAAGAATCCAAAACTTTTCTTGGAATTGATATTTTCCCACAATAAACATAGTTTTGTTGAATCTGTATTATCTCTTGGCAAATATTGGTCCTGCAGACATATTTCTGCTGGTTTTACTCTCAGAATTAAAGAAGCAGATAATTAAGAAGGAGCTTCACTCATGAATTGAGTGAAGCTTCTCCCCTTGACAAAGAGAAGCTAAAGTTATGAATTGCCATTATGATCCCACTCGACTTGCAGTGTCAGGTAGTGCTGTCACTTCCCAGAGACTGGAATGTCTGTCTGGGGCTGTGCTTGATGAGTGTAAAAAGTAATAAAATGATTTCAAGTGACTGTGTGGAGAAATAGAAATTAGTTTCTCAATAAAATTACTAAAGCTGTAAGTTAAAGGCTGCTAGGAGACTTTTAATTTGTCTTTGCATCAATCCTTTCTGTTCTGATGATTTATATTTTTTTGCAATGGGAAAGATGATGAAAATGGAATGGCTTGTCTTCTGTGTGACAGTGTCTGATATAGCCAAAAGAGTGTGAAAGGAGACTGAGTCCATTTGCACTATATTTTATTGTATAATTCCTCTGGCTCAGGGGTTCTATTGGATTCTAAGGACCAGAAAACAAAAAATAACGGGGTTTTTTTTCCTCCTTGGTCACAGTTTTCTTCGGAGGTTTTTTTATTTCCTATGAAAAAATTTGAAATTAAAACATTATACAACAAGAAAAATTTATGGAGCCTATTTAACTCAGCTCTGAAAAAATTGAAAGTAAAAGCTCATATAATCCATTAAAAAGTATTTGTTTCCTATTTAGTTGAACAAGAGTCTTTCCACTGCTTTCAAATGACAACCAGCTTCAGCTGAACAGCATAAATGATTACAGTGGTGCAGAACTCAAAAGTCTGTATCTTGCAACGCAGACTTATGCAAAATTCTCGTAAGGTGAGAGTAAATAGGGAAAGCAGATTAGGTGAGTCAGAATAGGATGATAAAATAAAATCTTCAGTAATCAGGAGTGATTAGAAGGAGAGAGCCCTGTACTTAAAACTAAGTGATTCACTTTCAAAATTCTAAGAGTCAAAGGAAGGATGCAGAACAGATTTTGGTATTCCCTACCTTTTGGCCTGTCCAAATTCACATGGTGAGTAGCAGTTCTGCTTCATTTCTTCCTCTAGGGAGTGGAAGACTTCAGAACTGGAAGCTTCTTGATGGATCTTCCAAAGATGCTTATAGAAACTCTCTCTGGAAGCTGGGAGTTTCTGTATGGGTTTCTCTTGAAACTCAGCTTCCTGCTCTTCATAAGCTGAGCTGTCATCTTCAGGAGGCTCACTGAAGTCTTCTCCCACAGGAGAATCGAGGCAGTCTTCAAGGTCTGGAGAGGTGCTCCCTCCGTCACTGGTAGATTGATCCATACTGTTTCCTGCCTCTGTGCTGCCTGGCATTTCTGCCACTAAGTCCTTAATTGGCGATGGTGCTGGAGTCTATCAAAATAACAGAAAGGTTAGTGTAACTGCTTTTTAATCTCCCATCTTTTTTCCTTCAAGAGAAAAATATTTTGAAAAAGCAGTATTAATAAGCTTCTGAATGGGAAAATGAGAAATGGTAGCTGGAAGGGAGGAGAAAAAATAGAAGGAGATACTCTCTCACCAAATAACTCTTCTGTCTTTACGCTTATTTTTCATGTTCTACAAGAGTTCCAGTCAAAACTAGTACACCAGATCACTTTTCCCAATAAATTATTTCTTAGAGGTTCTTTTTTATTATTTCTGTGCATATGATGCCTCAATTTTGTGTCTATATTCTCTTCATTCCATTGAAGTAACTTCCAGACTTGACTCCTGTGCCACTGACCGTAGGAATCAGCCAAGGGCACACTGCAGCAGAGCAGCAGGAGTCAGTTTGTTGTCTGGAGATAGTTCTGACTGCCATTTCTGTCTGCCCACGGGTGGCTGTAAATCCTAGCGGGACAGGCACCATGAGTGGGCCATTCTGAATGGAGCAAGGGTAGTACAAATGCATATTCATTACGAGAGTACTTGTTATGTGTCCATGAGGTGTGTTCAAGAAGCAGCAATATCAATGTTAGCACATCTAATGGCATTGTTTTAGTCTCTGCAGTGTTTACAGTTTGGTTGGGTTTTTTTGTTTGGTTTTGTTGTTTGTTTGTGTTTTGTTTTCCCCCCTGCAGTTCTGCTAACTATCAATAAGAACCTGAATAAGCAGTTGAAACCATTATTTCATTTATTTAACTTCATTATGAGATACTCTGGATAGGAAAAGTTCTTTATTTTCTTCTCACTTTGGTGAGTTACAATAGCTGCATTTGAAAAGATCTGAAGTTTCTGGCTGAGGATCTGGCAGAGCATTTTTAGAAGCACCACTAGAAGATGTGCTTAGGTATGGGCTTTTCACTCCAATGACAGTACGGCGACTCAAAAGTTGTTGGACTGGGATAAGTATATTTCACATCTGCCAGATTTGTATTATATTGGTTGCTAAGGAAGTATCAGTTGAACTCTACAGGTTGAGTTGAAACCAGGAAGGGAAAGAAATGGAATAGTGGGTCTTGGAAAACAGGGAAGGTTGCCTTGTTCAAGACTGGATAGAAAATGTAGTAGTGTCTTTCCAGGTTTACAGGGGCAAGTTTCTATCAGAAGCTTTGCCTTACCAGAGCAATCTGCTCTATTTCTGGAAGAACACCTTTTGGTGGTCTGCAAAGTAGCAGTGTAACCTCTCGAGGAGCTCCTCTCAACAAATGCAGGACGTCCTAAACAGAAAGAAGGAATATTATATTTCTGAGGGAACACAGTCTGTCGTACATGTCATTTTACCAACTAAGATGGAGAAATTTTTTATTGTGAATGCTACATTTCTGGTATTTGTGCTTCTCAGCCCTCAGGGTCTGAGGGCCACTAGTCACCACTGAAGGATTGTCATATAAGTGGACCATAGTTTATATGTGAATATGGATCTAAAGTCAAGTCGATTCTGTTTACAAACTTTTGTTTCATCAACAGACACATAGGTTTAGGTTAATTAATTTTCTTTTCTTGAAGAAAAAAGAATTTTCAGGCAAATTCATTCAAACCCCATGTAGAAGTAACACATCTTTGGTTACTTATTTTGACATAGCTCCCCAAACTGCCATATTCCAATGAAAAAAATTAATCCACATGTATGCCATTACCATTTAATTTCTTCATTGAGTATAGAATTTGTCATTCCTGGTTAAAAACTCATGCAGAACTTACCACTCTTGGTAGAAATTTGAATCTGGGGCATTATATTTATCATGATATTACAAAACACAAATGACCACAGGGGGAAAATTGTTCCAATCATGCATAACAGCAACAAAGATTCCAACTAATTAACAACTGGTGTGCATCTAACAATAGAACTCATACAGTAGTGGTAGAAACTTATAAATTAAATAGCAGAAGAAATTCTCTGTCAGAATTTGTTTAGAAAGGAAATTCTACATAGGAGTTCTAGAGGAGAATCCTACATAGAAATCAGATTAATTATATGCAAGTTCTGCCTCTCTCTGGTGATAATTAAGCTTAAATGCATTGTCTTTATTAACCTGTTACCCATATGGAGCCCCAGTAATAATACTTCCTGCTACCTGATACAGGCGCCCATGGAGAGGTTTCCCATTCACAGCTAAAATGACGTCTCCAACTTCAATTTCTCCATTCTCTTCAGCTGGCTGCCCTGGAAACAGTCTTTTGATCCTAACAATAGCTCCTCCAAGGTGTTCGCAAGCATCTCCTTCCATCTGCAGAACACTAAATCCAAGGCCTCCAGAATTCTTGGTTAATTTCACTTCAAATGTATTGTCTGCTCAAAGCAGAGATTGAAAAAAAAGTGGGAACCATGGCACATGTACGCCCTAAGGAGCTGATATAAACTCTACTCTCAAAAGACTTTTTCCCTGTATGCTGCAAGGTAGATCTACTGATAGTAATGTCAAAAGAAGGTTTAGGTGTTCCTTTATCTTACATAAGTCTTTGAAATTTCACAGGCAGAATAGGGAAAACTGGGATCTATTTCACCATGTGTTCAGAGTCTAGTACAAGCCCATAAAGGAAAAAGCTTTTTGTACCAACATAAAGAGATTCACATGCTATATTTTGCTGACATTCTTCTGTAAGTGTTGCACAGATATTTCTGTTCTGTAACTCCTCGGTGTTAGTTTAGGTCCTGCACTAACTGGCATAAACTAGAATTGGAGCTACTGCTCATGCCAGTCAAGAATGAGTGGTCAGGCCACTCCCAAACAGCATGCTTGTAGCTGAATTCCAGTGTAGAGGAGTAACTGCCCCGTGGAAAAGTATGGTTCAGACTTAGTGCTTATGAAACAACCTTCAGTAAAAGATACAGCTTTTATTTGTTGGCTAAATTCTGTGTAAGTGATCTCTAAATCTTCTGCTTTTAAGAAATTAAGTGATGGCAGTCTCCAGTTCACTCCAGCTTCATCACTGTCACAGCATCAGCAGTTGTGCTGGTGAGGCTCTCTCTGGGTAACAGCCTGGCCACATCCACAGAGCTGCTTCCTGCCCGAGAGTGCTGTGGAGTACAGACAGGAGTGTCCCCTTGCCAACCCAATCTCACAAGGCTGAGACATTATCCTACAGTATTTATGATCATACTACATACTGAGATCATACTACAGTATTTATGCCTAGGATAAATTCAGCTATACCTAGCCACTATAACTCTATGTACATCAGAAATATTTTGTTCAGAATTGATTTTTGATAATGTCATTAATATTGAATATTATAATTTTATTCAGTATATAGTTTTTTCCTTCCAACCCACAGAAGTTTCATAGAATTATTTTCATTCATTCCTTTCCTGCACATTGTAGGAAGTCACCCTGAGTTTCTTCTTTAGCACTTACCATCTGTCAAAAAGCAGCAGTCCTTGGTACCATCTGTGAGGGATGTTGCCACAGAAACAACTGCACACTGGTCCTCCTTTCTGTCATTAGCAGTCACACATTGCTCTGCCAATTGGTAGTTTCCCCTTTCTAGAACCAGGTTGGCAATCTACAACAGTGATGAACAGCTTCCAATTACACAGGACACAGTGAGCCCTAAATTTTTTTACTTTTCTGTTTAGAGGAATGGGTTGGAGCAGAGCGGGAGTGGTTCTTTAGGCCAAGCTTGTCTACTGTGCTTCATACTAAGTCCAGTTTAATCTACGGAGTATCTTATTGATCTCTACTGTTGTACAAACCTGGCCAGATTTCTTAAGGTGTTCCACAGCCTGTTTGTGTGTGATGCCACAGAGGCTGATGCCATCTACTTCCAGCAGACGGTCACCTGGGGTAAAAAAACCAAAGAACATCAAGTTGCTTTGATGTTCAGGTTCAGAGGGTGTAAACCTTGGGGCTGCCCACGTTACAATAGGCCTTCGTGCTTACATGGGTCAAATTAATATTAATTCATAGGAAAGCAATACTGCTTGCTGTACAGCTTTCTGTAACTAGCAGCTAAAACATTCCAGGGTATTGTGTAAGTGCAGTGATAGCATCTGGTTATCACAGTAACAATAATGGCAGTCACTAGTCTGATGGCAGCTACAGAGAGTAACTCTGCAATGTTGTTATGAGGCCTCTGGTTTCTCACTGGGATCCCTACATGTAGTACAGGGACAGGCTGAGGAATGATGGACCATACATTACATTTTGCAGTTGTAAGACTTCCAATCCCAAATGTGTTTCATTGTCCAAACTAACACTTAGTTCTGCAGCCCAGGGTTTTATTGCCAGACATGTTACCTATCTTTATTTGTCCGTCCTTATCTGCTGGTCCCCTGGGAATAATTGACTTCACATATATTCCACCATGACGCACACTGGTGTTAATTCCACCCTGCAAAACATGCCCACAGATTTGAGTCTTCATATATTCTTCCTGTGGTAAAAATCAAAGCAACTTACACATACATTGCAAAGTAACTGCTTCAGAAATTAATTTTTCTTTAAATACTGGAAAAAAGGGAAAGAGGATATTACTTCAAAACCCCGTCTTAGCTAGAATATACTTCCATAGGCAGTAACCTTATTTTATTTTCTCAGGAAAATGCAATGTATTTCTATGTGACTATACAAAAATATTTACCAAATGTTCATAAATCTTTCCCTATGCTCACATAAAATGATTTTGCATCTTTCAATTATTCTCTAGCCCAGCTTCTAAGCTGTGCAATGTCCATTCTGCAATTACTAATCTTTCAGACAATATATAAAACATGGACCTGAACTTGGACACTCCAAGAAATTCCAGATAAAACTAAGAATCATGTTCTGTCCATCTACATCCCTGGCCAAATTCAGATAAAAAAAGCATCCCTTAGTTTCTTCAGCAGGCAGTGAAAACGGCTGTTGCTTCCCATTCCATTTCAGTAACGACCATAAAGACATCTCAGCCTGGAGGGGTAAATTCAACTTAAATAGCTGGACAAGGAATTATTATTCAAGTGTAGCAGACAGTTTTCACTGCTGCCTTCTCTAGTCCTCCCTGACCAAACTCCGCTTTCAGTGGTAGGTCTTGTTCTCAAATTGAGTAAGGACAGAAAGGGTTTGTACTGCCTCGTGCTTTATACCAGGACACTTCTTGCACAGATTGTGTGGGTAAGAACCAGGGAATGAGCAGAGACAGTACTTCATGCATTCTGTGTCGATCAGTTGGACACTTGGGGTTTAAAATGTGCCATGCTAACAGTTTCTGTTATCAGCCTATCTTCTGTCTTTGTTCTCAGTCATGTAACAATTTGACAGACACAATGAAAGATTAACAGTAACACTTGCAGTCACGCTGATTCCAAAAGTCCCATCTTCTTTAACAAGCTCTACCGTGTAGATTTCCTTTGAGTTGGTTTCTGATGGAGATGATAAGTGGGAAGAATCAGCTGCCTGTCTCAAAAATAAAAATTTTATTGAGATTACAGCATCTCAGTTTAAAAATAAAGGAGGGGAAAGGAAGTAAAAAAAAAAGGAAGAGAGCATTTCCAGAAGATATAAAGGGTTTGATCCTGCTGTCACTGTAAACCTGGAGTGATGCCATTTATATTCCTGATATTATTTGAAGCTTATGCTAATGCTACTCAAAATGCAATCTGTCTAAATGCACATAACCTGAGTATATATAGGGAGGGTGTCTTAAAGTAGGAAATTAGACACAAAAGGTTCTGTGACTGGTTTGAAAACTTAAAAGATTGCAAGAAAATAATCAAAATTTTGTCCCTCTACTGGAAAAGGAAGGAGAATTTTTAAAACATTTTGTAGAACACTTTCCCCATTTATTCACATATTCCAGACATGTCTATCATTTTGACATTTCCAAAGTAATTTATTCCAAGGTTTCCTTTCCTTCACAGTTACTTTCCCTTCTACATGTAGCTGGTATATTGTTATATGCTGTGTGCTGGGTGTAACATTACTGAGCAACATCAAAATCTCAGTTACCTCTACATCCAGGCTATCAGCTGAAGGAACTGGAATCCTAGGGCCCAGTTTTGATGCTAAATTCCAGGAAAGAGTTTTCTCAAGTTCATTTATATTTGTGTCCTGTTCTTTGGGGAGAGCTGTATGACAGTCCTGAATCCTTTTTCTCCCACTGTCTACATAAGAGATCTCAGATCCACTAGTGCTGTTTCCTCTTGATAGATTCTTTTCTTCATTTAATCCTTCTTCATACATGTCTGTAAAGCCATATCAAAATAAGACATTGTTGAATGCAAATAGCAAGTAAACTTAAAGAAAAATATTGTTATAACCCAGCACAAGAGGACAAAGTAACTTCCTATTTCATCTGATTGTGAAATCAGATCTATAAAATGAGTTAGTCACTGGGAAGTGGAGCACTGCTATTATAAGTGTTCATAAATGTGTTTGCTTCATTACTGCAGAGGTCTGTGATTCTCTATCAAAGCAAGAAATGCCAAAATGCCTTTAATGTTCAGCAATGCAGCCCAAAATAGATTTTTTCACACTGATGTAGCAGAGACATCCCATGATACCTACTAGAAGTCGACTATTTTAGCGTATGGTTGTTCTAAGTGGCAGTCAGTAGCAGGAACATAGTACTACATCCCAGTGCCTAATAAATATGAGTGTCTCGAGTTAACTATTAGCATCCCATAGCCAGCAGAGGCATTCGCCTTTATACCTTTGGGTTGAGAGATGATGAGCTCTACTTCATCAGGAGAGTTCTGTATGATTTTAACTGCAGTATTAAATGAAACACCCTCAAGGCTAATATTATTCACAGAGATGAGTCGTCCTCCTTAAAAAAACAAAGATAAAAATAAGACAAAGGGTGTATAAATAAGGAAATAAATCCAGCTAACTTTAAACTATGCACGTATTTTAAGTCTAATTAAAAACTAATGAAAATGACCTGGTTTGATATTTCCAGCTCTGTCTGCAGGTCCCCCAGGGATAATTGAAGCGATAAAGATACCGAGGTCTAATTTTCCTACATTTTCTCCTCCAATAATTACAAACCCTGCAAAAATGAGATAGCATGAGAATGCAAACACTGGCAGTGTTAGAAAAGATGAACCTTAAAAGCACAAAAGGCTCTTACTCCAATGGCATAAGTTTTATACATGATCTAAAGCATGAGGAGCTTTGATTTACGTGGCATCAAGGTCTTGACTTGGGAGAGCTTTAAACTTAAATTATAATTAAAGTGTGCTGGTGACTTTGGTCACTATTTAGATGTAATTTTCCAATAACAATGCTTTCCTGGCTTGGTACTTTTAAAGACTGACTACTTTCTTGGAAGAGTCATGAATTAGGTGGACCTGCAGCATTTAACACCTGCAGGAGGGAAATGGTGTAAAAGCTCATTAGATAAATTTGAAAATCATTCTACATCATGGAACCAGGAAACCTGAGGTGGGCCATGTAAACTTCTAATGTGAGAGATCTAAGAAAATTAAATCCTAACTCTGACTATTGCAGAATATATTCTTCTCACCGGTATAATAGTTGGGTTTGGGATTAGGATATTACACACAGACCTGCACCATTTCTAAATTTGATTTTTAATTGTATTAATGGTCATCTGTGAAACCTGATGGTCTTCTGAACTCATCCACAAAAACTGGATACAGTGTGATTAAGGTATTAGATAACAAAAATATCCAAACAACAATTCAAAAGTTAAGAAACATTCATGTTTAGTTTGTGTAAAGATTTTGCACCCCCACAGACACTACCCGTAAAATTGAAGGTAAATAAAATCAGTACACATGGTATTTCAGATACAAAACTAAACCATATTCATTTCATTCTACTTTTAGCACTTGGTTCCCTTGGTCTCTGTGGCCTTAGTTAATCCTCTGAAAATATAATGGTCTTGATTTATGTGCTTAGTCCTTTTCAGTCCTGGAAATTCTGAGTCCTTCACAAAGATTGGTACTCTTACACTGTGAGAAGAATAAACGGAGTGAAAGAGTTCACAGTCTTGCCCAGCCTGAGTCAGCAAGTATCACTGTTAGCATCAGGATCTGATAGTCCCAGTAACAAACATAACATTTGTGTTCCTTACTTACCAAATCCGTTCTTAGGGTCACGTTTTAGGCTGACACAAATGATTTCTCTTTCTAGACCACTTAGTAAAACTTCCTTTTGAGTGGCTGGTGATCCAGGTGCTGCAGAAACAAAACAGCTAGAATAAATGCAGATTAATGCAGGGAGACAGTAGATTCACGTATCATGCAAAACTGGAGCTTCAAAAATTAATATATATTTTTCCTTGACTTCAACATTACTGTTACTTTTGAATAAATATCATTCCAGACAGAAGCTCAAACAAGTGTTCAGAAGTTTTCATTCTTTAGAAAAACCTATGTATGGAGCTATGTAAGCTCTTCCTACAATGTTCCTTTCTGGGAGACTGTATATTTTTCTGCAACGTTTTTATCAAGATTAGAATATTTAAAAAGTCTGGCATATAGTGCCCATTGAACCTGAGGGTGATTTGGACACAAAATCTCGTATGGGCTCTAGCCTTAGGGCCTGTTGGCCCTTTTGGCTCTGAAGGTGCAATCCAACCAACACTGATTGCAGTGATGACCTCTGCAGCGTTAACAGTAATTAACATTGTGCAATTGCCACAGTGTGTTTAAAGTACTGTTCTAATTTTTAAATGGCTAACCAAATAAGCACAGCTTCATATTCCGTAGATTGGCTCCCCATATGCATGCACTCTGGCTTCTGATAGAAAATCAGATACACGGTCCTTATTCCGGGAAGTGTCATGCAAGTGGAAGAACAGAGGGAAGACCTGGAGCCTATGCCATCTCACGCATTATTTACTGAGCTGTAGATCTCAGTTGCAAACCAAACAATGACCTCTGAGCACAGGGATATTGCCCTGTGCAAGAGTCTCCGGGTGTACTGAACTACATCTCTGTAGAGCATTAGGCACCATTATAGAATCATTTTATCACGAAGTCCCTTACTGCTGAACCTGATGGAAAGTGGGAGTTAAGGGGAAGAAAACAGCTTGTCTTGCTAAACTCTGGATTAATTTCCAGGACTAGAAGTACAAAAGGATAGTCTTTAATCTGTAAGTAGAATATGTGTTGGTCTCCTTGTTTCAATAGGGTAGGGTACTGTCTCTATGATTATTATACTCACCACTGACTGTGTTCTGAGTTGAATGGATAGAGAGGAAGTCATAACTCCTTTGCTTTCCATTCAAATTGATGTGCATTTCTGACTGGGATAGCCCTGATACGGATCTGCATGGCAGGAGAGGAAGACTGTGTTACAATAAAAAATCAGCGATGGTCTTTAGCACTCTTCATTGTCATTAGTCTGTCAGAGCCAAGCTGGGAATGCACAGATTTATAGCCTTTCAATGAGTATTCCAATTTCTGGGACATATTTCATTTTAGGGGAGAAGTAGTTTATCCTTGCCAGCATTTCCTTCCAAGTAACAGCTGCTATTAGACCACTTGTATCATGACTGATTTCCCCCTATGTTTTGCTCTGAGCTGACTGCAAGCATCAGGAAAACACAACATAGCTTCACCATGATTCACTTAGCCCTGCTGTCCATTTAGACAAAACCATGTCTGAAAGTTTTCCTGGTAGTTCATGTTCTCCTTGGGTCTATTCTAACTCTTAGTATTCTAAAAGGCACTAGAATTCGTCAAAGGCCTTGAGACTGTGCAGCTATAGTAACCACCTACACAGATGACTGTACCGAAACAAAGATGAAGAAAGTTGTTCTTGCACTGTTCCCTGTGATTTGCACCTTTGGATGTGGAGGAATCAACCAGGTATTGATCCCTCCATTCCTGATCAAAACCAGCTTCTGCTGGTTTTTAGTTCACATACTGTAATTTCCAGATAAGATACACAGACTGAGGATTTTATATTTATTCTCCCTCATTTTTATACTTCCCCATAACCCAGTTAGTGGTTTCTTCCTGAGTCTGGTACAAAAATAAATGCCACTCTTTTTCAAGTTCTTCTCTGTTAGTCTGTTAACTTCCTGCCTGCATTTGCACTACTGCGGGCACCACGGAGCCCCAGGCCTTTTGGTGTGATCACAATAAAAACTTTAAATAAATAAGTAGTTTATGTCTAAGTCTTCTTATGCACATTCAGAGAAAAAACCAAACGTACCTGCCAAGATTGCTTTTGTCTCTAGTCCTGTTGTTGGTTTCCACACTGAGGTTATCACAAGATTTGCTCATCATCCCAGCAGAAAGGTTTTCCAGGTTTGCTCCATAGAGCACATTCTCTGAGCGAGACAGTCTCTGAATAAGGGCAAGGTGTTCATGCTGAGCTGCATATGCAGAATTTGATTTGTCTATTTCCACAAATTTACTGTCCTCTGAATAAGAAGCAAGGGAGGGGAAGAAGCAAAGACAAATGCACTGATATTATCACATCTTTTTAAGCTCAAAGGAACTTTAAATAAAATCTTTTGAATATGTCAGAAAAAAAGATTGACATTACAGATATATTTGTTCTTGTATCCTTGAGGATACCTAGGCCTTGGGGTGAGTAGAAGGAGTTTTCTTTCATAAAAATTATATGCTGCATTCAGGTTTAATTTCTATGAATTATACTACAAATCCATTTTCCACAAAGACAGATGAAATGTACAACCCTACATAATTTAAACCTGAATATTTCTGTAAAGTGTATTTTGTAAATGATTGGTATATGAGAAACATCTGTCTTTCAGAGTCTGAATTAGGCAGGTTGTTAGTTTCTCATCCTTCACAGGCCTTCTAGTCCAGTATATGTATATCTGAGAAGACAGGAGCTCTAGTAACACACGCTCTCCGAAGTTCAGAGAGACACCAAGGAACTGAGTGATTTGCACAAGTGAAGTTGAGTGGGGACCATTTTGGTGGCAACACTTGCAATCAAGTTTTCTACCTTTCTGTGAAATCTACTCTAATTGTGTAATGACACCTGGGCTCTGCTATAAACAAATCTGTCCTCTCCAAAGATTTCATTTTACTGAAACAAGATGGTGCTGAAGGAGTCATTAATTTATTTAGGTTCTCAATGGGTGGGCTGGAGAGGGGACTTGGAGGACAGAGACAGCAGGCAATTGCAGACACATTGGAAAGTAAAAAAACCCCTCAGCTTGATACAGGCTAGCATAAACATGAGCTTAAATTCTGCTTGTACATGACAGCTAAACTCCCATGTGTTTTCCTAACAAATCCAAAAAAATCCTGAAAATAACTTTCTAGAACACTACTCGGCAGCATTAAATCTAGCTTCCCTCTTTCCTCAGTGACTTTGATTAGAGGCATTTCTTAAGGCATCAGAAGGATTAACTGTCCAGAATATTAGCGCAGCCTGGGAGTTGCCATGGTGATTCCAAAGTAGAGGGTTGCTATCAAGTTTTGAAGTGACGGTGACTTATACATCTGAAGAGTGCAGCAGAAGCAGAAGCATGTAGAAAGAGCCTCATAATCTCTTACAGCCTCACTGTGGTGGCAAAGGCAGCATTTTCAACTACTGTCTGTCATTGCCTTAGTAAGCTTTTTTTCTGGGACAGCAAGCACACACTGAACCCCAGAACCTGAGGTCACATGGCTTGTGTAAGTCTGGCTTTTTTCAGTGATTTGGTGTACTTATAATCAACACCTGGGTTATAATTTTCTTAGTTCTCAGTAATTTTATTCTGTTATAAATGGAATGTAATGATTTTTTAAGATAAATTACCACAAGGGAATGTGACACAGGAAACTATATGATGCACTATTAGCACTCATTTGAATGCAATAAAGCACAGTCCCACTAAATTATGTTAGAAGCTACGGATGTCAAACAACAAATGGTGCCTTGAACCTAAATGCCATCCCAGGGCCTTTTTCGATGGTAACAAATTTGTGCAAGAATTTCACCTTTTATGAAATAATTTTAGTGGTAAGGAGGCAATATATCAATCATCCTGTTACATGCCATGGTAGTATTTGTTGCCAACACTTTTTATGGTTTTACTACAAAATGGAGTATCCTAGCAGATAAAGCATGACACTTGATTCTCCTGCAATGACTCACCAGGTCAAACACTCAGGGGTTGTAAATGATCTGTTCAAGGCAGTGGATGAGCTAGTGAAAACATGTTGCCCCACTGAAGTCAAGAGTGATGGCAGTTGCCAGCTTAGGCTCTTATTTCTTATGTGCCTCAGTTTCCCCATAATAACCCTCACCCAGCTTTACGGAACATGCTGAGATCTGTGGGTGAGATGTGCTATGTACCTGGCCTGGGTTAAGCAGAATCTTGTCATAGAAACTAGAGAAAATCTGAAGCCTGAGGAGGTACTAGTCATATCTTCCACAGACATGGAAAAATCTAAGATAAGCTATATAGCTAAGTGGGTGTGACTCATGTGCCTTTGGTTCAGTGGTTTTGTCCTGAGACTGAACCATTGGGTTGCGTCTCTGTCTTATACAAAGATAACTAAGTTCAGCTCCAGCATGTCTGGGCACTATTATAGTTTTAATTGTGTGGAACATTTTTCAGGTTAGGTTTGGGGTAGGTCTGATATATTTCTTCCCAATTCTCATCAGCAGAATTCTCCCAAAGGGAAGTGAAATTGTGCTTATTTCTTTTTTAAGTCTGAGTTTAGCTACATAGTTATCATCAGAGAGCCCCTCTTTGCCCCCTGCACATGGCTACCCACATGCACATGCGAAATTAGACTTAATTAGACAAATTAGACTCCTCTAACTTTCAGTATAGTAGGAGACATTATTTTCTAACTGAAGCAGAGTGAAACTGAGGTAGGAGGCTCTAATTTTCAGATTTGGCGAATATACCTTACCTAAAACATAACCTTGTCCTATGGCCCCAGTAACAAAAGCGCATTTATACCTCACCTGATGAAGTTTGGCGAAGTTGCCTAGAATTCATCTGTGCATTGAATTTGTGTTGGGCAGAGCAGAGGTCCAGTAGGTATTTACATGTCTTTGCTGTATCAGTAATGAAGGTGTGTTTCTTGCCACTGAAGCTGCTTTCAATCATGAATTTTTTTCTCTGAAGGGGAAAAAAACCACAGCTTGCTTCATATATCAGTCAATACACTGAGGCACTGACAGTTCATTTATATAATATATATATTTTTTATATATAATTATATATAATTTATATACATAATCTTGTTGATTTGTTCAGTTGTATTTATGCCTGACTGCATCCCTTTTGGGTGCAGTAAATGCCTGTTGTAAATTCAGCACTTGTAAGCAAGGTGTCTGTCATTGGGATCATAACTCTTCTATGTCAAAAGTCAAGAACCTTAGGACATTGAATGCATTCATAGCAAGTTGCTAAAACGGCAATATTTGGCCCTACAGATGTTAAAATTATTAAACAAATTTAATTTCAAAAGGAACATATATTCAAGGGGGAGAACGACCATTTTTGGAGAGCAAACAAGCTGGGAAATGTGTGATCCAATTTGACACCTAGACTGTACAGTAGTACATCGCTATACCTCTGATGTCAAAATCCCATTTAGAAAGGGATCACAATATTGTCACCAATCCTACTTTGTTACCAGACATCAATATCCTAAGAGCTGAGGATGGGAATAATGAGATCTGGAAAGTGGAACACATGATCCCATGACCTGATGTAGGCAGAAAAAAAGAAAAGAGCAGTAAAGACAAGAGAGGAATGAAAATGGAATATGCCACAGAGAGGTTTGGCATTGTCTCTGTAATAGTCAGCACCAGATTATTCAGTTTCATAGCAATTGGACTTCAACCTTGGCATAAAAACTGCAGAACTATACCTCACAGAGAACTCAGTATCTTTGTGTCCACATCCAGATCTAGCTCTGATTTTAAACTTTTCAGAAAGGACTTGCCCATAGAGAGTGACTCTAATTCTATCTCTGAATGCAATAAATTTATCAAAGTGACAGGAAGAAGGGCAGTAAAGTAGTAGAGTAGAGAAGAGATTCAGTTAGTTCCAACTCACATGAGCTGAAATTCTCTCTGTTTCACGCCACTGGAATCTTAAACTGGCAATTCTTGTGTGATTTTTGTTCTCATAGACGATGATGCCTTTGGCACAAATTCCCAGGATGATTTCCCCTTCTGTCCCTTTCTTGTCTTGGGACACGCGATAGAATAACACTCCATATTCAGGAAGCTGCTGAGTCACCTTGTAGAGAAAAAGTTCTTTTACCATGCATTACTCAAAAAATTCATGTGAAGAAAAGTTAGGCAGATGGAGGAGAAAATGCTTTTGAGTGTCTGAGGAGCCAGAGGTTCTGGGTGTTTATGCTTGTCTTTCTACCTTCTGTACTTGGCCACGAAAGTGTTAAAATGTGACTCAGACACTTTACAGAACTATAGAATATGAATAGGATTTACTGTCTGATCTGCAGACCAAGATGAGTTTATCCTAAAACTTTATATTTTCTTTCTGGGAAACTACTGTAGAATCCCCAAATGACTTTACAGTTGTGAATAGAGATTCTCAGTGACCAAAATAAAACACTTTAAGAAGATCTGTTTTTCAGAAAGTAACCATAATACAAATGTTCAGGTCCTGAAAACTGGGGCATCTATAATCACTAGCTGAATCTGGGTTTAGTTTTTAATCCCTTTCATATTTGGAATTTACATGTTCTTGCCATGGGGTCTATCTTTCTCACTTTGTATGATGTGTTGGCTTGTTCTACAGACTTATTCATTGAAACAGATACTAACAAAGCTGCTTTTCTTCACTAGATTTGCCATGCATGGTGAGACTGTCATTAAGGCTGAGCTTCAGTCTATTTCTTCAATTGCACTGACAGTTTTAGATGAGGAACTAATATAATTAAATAGCAACTGAACTAAAATGATGCTATAAATAAAAGCATGTGGCACTGCAGCAAAATGACTACTGATATTTATCCATTATCTAATCCCTGATATTCTTCATTTGATGGAAAGCAGAGAGGTTTGGGGAGAAAGAGAAATTAGCAGGAAAAACATTAAATCCCACATCATTGTGACACTTTACCGCCCTAGAGAAATAGTCATGTGGGAAAATACTTCAGATAACTCCTTCCTCACTTCTGGGGTTCATAGATACTTTTAAACAAACAATCACTACATGTTTAGAAAGTGGCTGAACAGCTGCTGTAATTTCAGAAGTGAAAAAAATGCTTATTCTCATGTTTTATAATCTTCTGGAGCCCAGACATGTTGGTAACATGCCAAAAATTTTCATCAAGCCTTAGAATGCTGCAAATACACCAAAATGTGTTATAAAAACTCACAGTGATAAGTGACAGTATCTGCAGCAGAATGAAATTCTGAGATTTTTGTTGACCATTCAAATTTTCTCACCATATCTAAAATCCACTGTATCAGGAAAGAAGAAAATAAGCAAAGGTAAACAGAGAGGGACTTTCTACCTCAAAATTAATAAATAGTGTTTGCAGTATGGCAAGTTACCTTTAAAAATTCTAGTTCAGCTTCATCCTCAAATAGGGAGCGATTCATATGATGTAATTTAGCAAGCTCTCGCTGTACATATGCCAGGGTCATTTTCTCTATTCGACTTGCTGGAACATAGTCTTCAACACGAAAATAGCTCTTCCCATGCATCTGTGGGGGGAAAAAATGAAAAAACAGAGACAGGAGTCTTTTGTTCTTTCTTGACTTTTCTTATTCATTGCATTTCATTTTCAGGGTGACCCATATGCAGAAGTCACCCTGCTGCCGTTTCCCAAAGGAAGGTGGGAACAGCACAGAGACCTGACAGCCAAATTGCCTCTTGCCCCTGTGCTCAGGCAGCTGCTCAAAGCACACACCACTTCTTTGGGCAGAGGGGAGAAAGGAGCTGGGCTACAGATGTGTCCTGCACTTAGAGCTGACAGCTGCAGCTGCATCAGTACAACCTACAGTGGGACACCCATTGCCATGATGGATCTGACCACATGGATCAGACCACTCAGAGTTCAATTAATGGAGCTACACTGATTTACAGAAATGAAGATATGGAAGAGAACAAAAATGGGTGTTTTCTATGCACTTGAAAACTAGGACGGCTAGTTCAGACAAACAATCAGTGACCTTCCTGTCTTTGCAGCTTGTGGACCTGAGCCCACACATAAAACAGCTGTGAATTCTGAAGTGTTCATTTGCTTTTCTCTTCCCTATGTACTAATCTCTCTAAGGCCCTCTGCGCATCCAAGCTGGGCCTATTTTGGAAACTTTCTACAGATTTTCTGGAGTTTCTAGGATATATATCATCAATTATGAAGTACCTAGATTCTCTCATCATTCTGTCATATTTCCTGTCAAATTCACCTGTCTCATTACTACTCCATAATTAGGAATATTTTGTAATTTTTAAAATTAAGTCTGAAGGGCTTAACTGGAAGATTAACTGAAATTCTGTGCTATTCACATTTCTTCTTTAAATGCTATGTGACAAACAAAAGGTGTAAAAGTTGTAGAAAGAGGCCTCTGAGAAATACTGTATTATTTCTCCACACCTCAGGAGCATAATTGCCAAGCTCCGCCTGTAAAGCCAAAGCGCCGAGTTTCAGGGCAGTCTCATCACTGCAATATAATCGCTCCTCCAAAATATCTTTACGAAGCTGCAGGTAAAACTGATGCCTTGTCAAGCCGTGCCTGGAATAGAAAAGGGTTTAGGAACTCAGGAGGAGCTTTGAATGGTATCCCTAAATGCTACTGGTTTTCCTTCAGTCAGCAGAATTGTCCACTTACTGAATAACATTAAAGTGGTTGACGAAGAATTTTATCCTTAGAAAGAGTGTGAAATTAATGATGGACGTTTTCTTCTTGGGTTGGTCATTCCAGCCATCTGGGGCCACTTTGTAGAGTTTGGTCTCCTCATCCAAAAAGAAGAATTCTTTACCTGGAATGAGAATTTTGGTTTCTGTGATAAACCTGGATATACTTCAGCAGCTCAAAGTTCTGCTGTCTTCATAGAGTGCAATAGAGTGCATCACTAGCAATAAAAAATTAAATGGATTGGGGATGTCAGCTGAGATTTACTTCTCTGTGTCATGATTTAACTTATTGCTCCTTTGATGGAGAACTTAGGGCAGTATGTAATTTTGGATTACAAATGTTAGATGCTGGATTAGTATGGTATCTGTGAAATCACTCAAAGATTCATGGGGCTTGCATTCTGCTCACCATTCAGGTTCTGCACCCCTTTGTAATCCTCATGCCCTACACACAAGATGTGCTTTTTCCCAGTGCCTCAGCTGTGCTTGTCATCAGAATTGGACTAGGGAGATATGGGTCTGGTAGATGACATAGCTGAACCTGTACTCCCACTTATGTCTAGGAATAAACACAGGCAGCCTTTCTCAGTGCAGTGCTTCCTGGAAGTTCTGCTGGAGCTGCATGGCTCAGTATTTTTTGAGTACAAGGCTGGGCCACAGCCTTTTCTGCTTGGAATATCGGCCAGTACATGTTGTGTGGCTGTGCTGATGCACAGTCCTAGGGTAGACATGCTTTACATCAGTGCAGTACAGTTTAAACCAACATACCTCATTTTTGCACAAGCTTTGTATCTGCTTCCACTCAAGGATCTTAAAGGATCTCACTGGAATTCATTGATAAAGTGACCACAGAGGCACTGAGGGACACAGCTGTCACTGCACTTAACTGTCTCATTACCTTTCAGGTAAGCCAAGCCAAAGTAGAAATGTTCCACCAAGTTTGCATATGCCACCACAGTGTTGAAAACATCTCTTGCTTTGGTCTTGATGTCACATTGCACCTCAAGGCACTGCCCATTGAGTAGAATCACATTGAGATCCCTTTGAGACAAATAGGATTTCCCTTTTTTAGTCTACGAACACGCAAGAAAGAATGAAGAATGAATGCCAAGTACAAGCAATGCAAGTTCCACAGCATTTTATCAGTGAGGCCCACTAGTTGCCTGTCTCTACACAACCTGAAGGAATTGGTCACAACACCATGCTATTCTCTGCCTCCCTTCTCACAAATTAATATCAAAAACATTTCTAATTTTTTTAAAACCCAGAGAATCACAGCACAACGGCTGATCATACTTGAACTCTCCAGTCACCAGGGTTATTCTAGATTGGGGGCTAATTCCAAATTCTCTTTGCCTTCATTTTTACTGCTGTCTGCTGTCAACTTTCTACCTTATCTTAATGAAAGGTAAAGGATGCAAGCTGGAGAAGTCCCATATGTTGGCACTAGATGTCATATTGCATATTTGCTGTATAGTCTTTGTCTCAATAGTCTTGGGCGAAAGTGAGCATTCTTAGCTGAGAAGGATAAATTAAGCTTTTTTTGCACCAACAGAAAAAACTAAATAGCACTGAGAATTAAATCACCTCCTATCAAGTGTCAATACCTGTGCGGGGACCCTAATTTGTTTAGAGAGGACGACATGGAAAGAATACTGGGTTGAGACTCAGATGCTACTTACAAAGAGCCCTAACTAAAATGTCACTAGATTACTTCTAAATTCTTAATGTTCATCCTTACCACAATTGATCCAGGCAGCTGTAAGGTCACTGGTGGTTCACTAGACAAAATAATAAATTCTGGACCTGAAAACTGCAAGGAAGCAATTTAGAAATTTAGTAAATATCTCCTTAATGGAATGAAGATCCCAAACACAAGTATCAATGAAACCCATTTCTGTTGATCTGTATGCTGGACCTAATTGACATCGGTGTCTAATAAGGTGCAAATGCTGATTGAAGACCTCTCTGTTTATGATCTCTCCTGTGTAGACTCTCCAGGGTCTAAGTAGGGGTAAGCTCATGCTGAAGCCTTTTCTTTGGTAAAGGCACTTAATCAAGATCCATTTCCTTTGCAAGGCACCTATTTTCATGACACTTACAGAAACTTAATATATTCTGAGACCTTTTCTCTTTTAATTCCCAAATTACTCTGAGGACAGTCACAGACATGTAAACACATACACACACACCACTGTGATTGCATTACTCCAGCTTCCCTAGGAACCAGACTGAAATGCAGAGCTGCTTTCTTCCCCATAATAAAGGCTGAGTGATGGTTTTTATTAGTAGACATCGTATTATTTTCTTTCAACTTCAAAAAACTTCAACATGTTTTTTTTTAAGATTTTTTTTCTTGCTGAGCATCCACCTCAACTAGTTTTATATATAGAGCTTTCAACAGTTACATCTATGCTTTTAGATCCCTTAAGCAGACAGAAATAATTAAATGTCTTCAGGTGATAAGATGTGAATCCTTCCAGCCATTCACCATGACTTAGTTACTTTAACCATTTAGATTTTTTTTTTTTAATTTAGGATTTATTTAATTATAATAGTATTGTCCTACCAATACACAATGCAGTTTTGTATCACATTAGAGAGGGACTAGCACTGTGTTTTAACAGTTGCTGAACTCCTTCTGAGAAATGTCATTATTATCCCCACAGAAATCATAATAAAATTTGAAACCAAATTTATATGAGAAAAGATAATTTTCCAAAGTATCTAATTGTAGCTCTTGACCAAATACCTGTCACTGGTCAGTGCTGAGCTTCTGAACTGGGAAGAGGTGAAAGGGCTCATCAGCCTGAAACCTGTCCCTTCTTCCACAAGAGAAAACTCCATAGGAAGGATCATGGTGGAGTTTTCTGTGATTCAGTTATTTCTGAATTCTTTCAATCCAACTTTTAAAGAAACATTATCCTTTCCATTTAACAGAGTCCTACCACAGCTTAGCAACTAAAAGTGAATTAGGTGAACTGTTGGTTGGGCACATTCACTGCCAGCCTATTCCTTCTCTCCAGACATACATTAAAAAATTAAGTCCTTTGAACACCACTGGATGGCAAATATTTGGGTTAAGTGTCTCTGTAAATTTTTTTGCTGTTCTGAAGCTGCTGTTGGTGCAAACAGTCCATGTGATGTTTGATGCTTGCAGAAATCACATGTGTAGGGCAGAGAGGGTTCAATTACCAGCTTTTGCACAGTCTTTATGGACAGTTGCTTTCACTGCCTTCAGTTCCGATGTCACAACTGGACCACGCCTGATTTGGAGTCTGTCAATTTAGAATACTCATCTAATAAGATGTCTTAGTAGCTAATACACACATCACTGTCGAACAAAAATTAGATGAGAGGCTTCTCTTCTGTGATATTTACATTTTGAAATCAGCTTATATGTTTTTTATCATTCACCTTTTCCTTCCTGTGGAACAAACATTTCTGTGATGCAGCAGCTGCTGAGTAGTCCTTTGTAGACACAGAGAAGGTGGAGCCCAAGCTTAGCAGGTTCTGTCGGCTGTTCTTCTGAGTTCCACCAGGGATTTCTTCTACAGCGCTCACTGACCTTCAAAGGAAATGTCACAGTGAACAAAATATGTAACATGCAATCAACACATTACTGACTTGAGGACAGAGAGCTTAAGGTACAGTAACTACTGGAATACGATGAAGTCCAGGGCAATGTGTGTTATAAGCTCCTAAATGTTTCTTTGCAGAAAAAGAGAATTAATTTAACAGGAATAATATTACTTATTAGCGTTCACTTTGTTAGTGACCGCTGAGGTGTTTTATGGCTGTTTCTTGATGTTAAAAAGTCCCGAGCCCGAGCCAAGAAACTGGACACTCCTGCGGATTCGTGTTCAGGTTGTTTATTGTTTCTTATCTCTCAGAGTCTGGAGCAAGGACAGCAGGAATTACTGATGCCCTTTATAAATAAATGTAAACTCTGCTTTGATTCAATAGAGTCAGGTTTGTTTCTTTTTTTTCATTTGATGAGCCAGATCTAGCTGGCTTAAGTTTGGTGAAGCCAACAGGCAAAGAATTTATCCCCATTCCCTTCTGGGAATTCTACAGGATGAAGTAAATTTCTCATTTCTTATTTTCTTAAGAAAAAAGCTTCAGAAAACCTTAACTTTTGTTGTTACATTATTCAGAGTTTTCCGGGAATGGAAATTTGAATTATTTGAATACTAATTCATTCTAATTAATTAATGTCCTAGGGAATGGACAGAATTTTCAATTTAATTAAGAAAAAGGTGTGTGAAATCTCAGATTAGAAAGCTGTCTTTGTACTATAGTTTTAATGCAGAAAGTAATGGTGTTTTCCATGTGAGCAAACGTGTATCCTTAGAATAAACCTCAAATATACTACGTACTCAGTAAAGAAAGAATGATGATGTGGTTCAGAAGGAGAGGTTTTGTTGAGGTGGATTTTTGTTAATAACATTTTTTAACAAATGCCAAAGGCACATGGAAGCTTTTTCATTATCCCAAAGTTCCATCCTTTTCTTTTGCATGTTGCAGATTAGCTCAGGAAACTATTCAAGAAATTTCTAAAAATTTTTAACAAATTAACTGGAGTAGTTTCTCATCTCTTCTGCCCAGTATCCAGTGACAGGGAACATGGGAATGGTTCAAAGCTACATCAGATGGGGTTAAGAGATGTTACAAACCATTTCTTCACTTTAAGGGGGCCAAATGCTGGAACAGGCTTCCCAGAGAGATGGTCACTGGTCCAAGTCTGTTGGTTTTTAAGAGGCATTTGGACATGCCCTTAATAACATG